>JAGKTI010034579.1:0-11429 GCA_018397915.1 Birgus latro | reverse complement strand
ACACACACACACACACACACACACACACACACACACACACACACACACATACACACACATCCTGAAGTACTCTCTCTCTCTCTCTCTCTCTCTCTCTCTCTCTCTCTCTCTCACACACTCCATCAGGCGGGGTCAGAGGTCATATTTCTTTCCGGTCACCCCAGACCCTTCAAGATACTGTTACATCAATCTCCGAACCAACACTGTTCCATGAAGGTCCCTTTTTTCGGTCCAGTTAGGTCGATTTTTTGGTTAATTACAGTTGGTTCATGGCCACTATCGTCCTGTTATGGCCTTTGAGTGTTTTATCTTTTAACAGACGAGGAAGAGGAAGGAAGAGAGAGAAGACTTCCTGGCGCCAAATTACTGGTTTACTACTACCACTGCTACTACCACTACTACTACTACTACTGCTACTACTACTAGTAGTGCTACTACCACTAATACTATTATTATTTTTATTACTACTATTATTATTATTCCTATATTATTATTATTATTATTATTATTAAAATTTGTCACATAACAATGGGAAGTTTGTGGTGTTGTCAGTATTGTAATATTTCTTGACGTTCACACAGTACCTGGCCAGTACTGGGAGGCTGTTTGGTCAAGAGCCTTCAAACACTATGTCAGGCTCATCGGCCAACTGCGGCATCTTCTGGCCTGACATGAGCACGATCCATCAACCGCGTCACCCGGTAGTATTCCCAGTGTTAAGAGAGAGAGAGAGAGAGAGAGAGAGAGAGAGAGAGAGAGAGAGAGAGAGAGAGAGAGAGAGAATTCCGGGACGCTATCTCAAGAACCGCTAAGGTATTGGGATGAAATTTGACTACAGTATAACCTTATGATCGCCTGGGGTCGGAAATTGGCACTTTTCCTGATATTCCGGATGTCAGCTAATTTTCCATGGATGACTAAAGCCAGAGCCACCAGACTTGATGGACTTATAGACTGACGACCTAACGTGACATGCACAATATCAGTGCAGCTCGGCTTCTAGTAGGCAATGACAGTGGCAAGTTTTTCTTTATCAAAGTTGCCCTTGGACAGTATTACGGTGTTCTAGTTATCATCATCATCGTCATCGCCTAATTTCCTTCTCTTAATCGGCTGGACAATAACGCCATCATGCATCAGTGTCACATTTGTTTCCCATACAACGACGTAGAAAAACGCATTGCATCACTTGTTATCGTCCATGGGGAAAGCATCTTGCATTGAAGTGGGGTTCATTAAAGACCGTAACTGACTTTCAGAGCTCTAAAAGTCTTCCCAGAACTGAATAAAATCGTCTGGGAAAAGGAAGAATAAAATAGAAAAAGACGCGGCCGCATTTGAGTAAAACGAAAATTTAAATCCTGAGTGTGACGGAAACGAAGCGTAAACAAATAATATCTTCAATTTGGAACTTTTCGTATTTCTACTAAACGCGGTTATTTTCCTCTTACCTAATCAGTAACCTTCAAAAACACAGGCATTAATTATTCAAGCATTATTTTACCTAATTAGTGTGTGAAAAGTGGAAATTAAGGGTAAAAATAAGGGTTAATTAGAGCAAGACGGACCGTAATCATGTTAAAACTTGCCCATCGTCACGTGAACAGCTCAGTGATCCCTCAAACCCTGACGTGGAGTGTTGCGCGTGAATTTTCTCCGGTATTTTATTCCCAGAGATTTTGTTTCCTCTATTTTTTTTCTTTTTTTCGGTGTTGCTAAGTGTTATAGTGATATGAAGTGCCATGGAAGTGAGATGGGTGTCCGTGAGGTGAGGAGAGCAGACATGAGGTAAGAGATGCTTTATTTTTGTTAGTATTTTGCCACACGGGCCTAGCTATTCCAACCTCCATTTTACAATCTCACGGTCTTCAGGAAGGTAATTTTAGCCCTGTATGAAGCACAGATAGTTACCTGCTCATTTTAGATAACAAAAAGTGGATAGGAAAGGCAAAATACACTTAATTTTGTGTGGTTAAGGAAGGAGTAAGTGATTTTGAATGTGTCAGTGTGCGCATCGACCATCTTTCACTCGGGCGCGTTGTTTACAATCTTGCCTACAGGACACATAGGCTGTTTTCCTACCTTGCTTTCTCGCTGTAACCTTCTCTTTATGTCTATATTTACGGAAAACGAAAGCCTGTAGTCCAGAATCAATTGCATACGCCAATCAACGAACATAAAAGAGATAGTGGCAGCATTTGCAACGCTGAAGGAGTAAGAAGTGTTGACATGAAAAATTTTAAACTGTTTTCGAATCATCTAGGTTCTTGTCCCATTAAACTGGCTTCTGCTTAGTTGGAGATATTTAATGATTTATGTCTGTTTCATCACTCGCCATACTGATGTAAAATAAGTTACACAAGTGCAGGTTTTTCACACGCACGCAAACTAGGTGAAATATGGGATTGAGTAGCGTCCTAGAATTGGCACTTAACTTATCCTTGAAAGCCTCCCGAATGCCCGTCTGTCTGTGTGTCTGTTTATCAATTGAAGGACCCCGGAATATTTATCTGTCTGTCTGTATTGAAAGCTCCCACAATACCTACCGCGATCTGTCTCTCTCTCTCTGTTTATCTGTATTGAAAGTCCCAAGAATACCCATCAATTTATCTATCCATCCATCTATAATCAGACGCCACGATCCTGTAGTAGGCAGCACTACATCAAGTGAGTGGATGATGACCGCCCCCAGCCATCAGGGCAAATCCAAATCTCACTCCTAATTCACAAAACCTAATCCAGCCTAACCTATCCTAATTTAAACCGAAATTAATCAAGTCTAACGTAACGGTTGAGAAATTGAAATGACGCGAAAATATAAACAAGTCAATCCGTATATATTTATTTATTAGTTTATTTGTTTATTATTTATGTATTTATTTTTAGTTTATGCTTTTAGAGATTTATTCACTATGTATTTATTTTTTATTTTATTTAGTACTCTTAAAATTTTGAAAGGCTCATTACAGTAGCAGTTTTGAAAGACAAGTGCCCGTGTGGTATAATATTAATGTTTGAATTTAACTTAAGGAAATCTGTTCTTGATATATGACCGAATTTATTATGCTTGGTTATATAATGCAGTATACCTGATGTATGACAATTTATTATGCTGTGTCGGGTATATAATGCAGTATAATTATGACTGAGTTGATTATATTTTGAGGTATGCTTGATATGTACTGTTATTTGACTTGGGTCAGTGACAGTATTCTGTGATAGCTAACCGTAGGCGATTGTATGAGTGTGTGTGTGTGTGTGTGAGAGAGAGAGAGAGAGAGAGAGAGAGAGCGTGTGTGTGTTCGAACTGGGGTAGTTAGATATAGCACACACACACACACACCGCAGGATACATTAGCCAATAGCCTTGGGTATTGCTTTTAAAGGGAGTGCATTGCCTTCTTTGACTCTAAAAACCATCATCGTCATTGTCTTCCTACTCATCATCATCTCCTCCTCCTCCTCCTCCTCCTCCTCATCATCATCATCATCATCATCATCATCATCCACCCACCCACCTGCTTATAAAATTGTATACGTTTGAAATATAAAAGAAAACGACGCAACTCAGTCAATAGAGAGAACGTAAAATAAAAATTATTTAGGATAGACTCAAATATTCTCAAACTATTACGGTATTATTATTATTATTATTATTATTATTATTATTATTATTATTATTATTATTATTAGCCGTAGTAGGTAGTCTAATATTTGTTCCTTTGTCGTTGATTTAGCTTTGTAGACTTCAGTGTGTTGAACCTGTCAGAGATCCCTTGCCCCTTCCAGCTGAGTTGATAGGTAACCAAGGAGACTGTCAGATTGGAAGGACGATTTGACTAGTAACCAAGGAGACTATTATTTTTGCCACATTGGAAGGCCGATTTGACTAGTAACCAAGGAGACTATTATATTTGCCACATTGGAAGGACGATTTGACTAGTAACCAAGGAGACTTATTTTTGCCACATTGAAAGGACGATTTGACTAGTAACCAAGGAGACAATCCTATTTTTGTCTGTTTTAAAAGACCGTTTGCCAGTAACCAAGGAGACTCAGTATTATTTTCCGATTGGAAGGGCGGTTTGACCAGTAACCAAGGAGACGCAGTCCTTATTTAATCATTATTTTGTCAGACGGGAAGGGCCATTTGACTAGTAACCAAGGAGACTCATTGTAACTAAAGTCTATTGATTTTCGAAAAACCACGACTTTGTATTGGCAGGTGTTGTCAGAGTGAAAAGAGTTTGGTTTTCCTGTAGCATTATAAAATTTTCTGGTGAGGAGAGAGAGAGAGAGAGAGAGAGAGAGAGAGAGAGAGAGAGAGAGAGAGAGAGATTCTTACCTGCCTCTCAACAGCAGGCAGATCAGAGCAGTGCGTGCTTACCTTACTGCTCATGTTATTGGAGGAAAAAAAAAACTTTTCACTCAAACGTTTATTCCAACAGCAGGGTAGGGGTCAGGCGGGTTATGGGTGAGGTAGGGTAGGATGAGGCAGGGTAGGGGTCAGGCAGGATACTGGTGAGGTAGGGTACGGGTTATGCAGGGTAAGGTGAGGCAGGGTTGAGGTTCGGCAGGGTATGGGTGAGGTAGGGTAGGGGTGAGGCAGGGTAAGGTGAGTCAGGAATTGGATGAGGCAGATCGGGTGAGGCAGAGCAGAACACACAAACAGGGACTTAAATAAAATACAAAAATACGAAAAAAAACACCCATTTATTTACAAACGTATCTGCTACCCTAGAGCACTTGTTATCCTTCAGTGTAGAGCACACACACAGACAGACTTTCCCGAGAACACATCAGGTGCACCGTAGAACACGACGGGGGGGGGATTTCACTTGTAGAGCACCTGTGTTACAATATTGGCTCAAATTTCTTTTTTCTTTTAATGTGAGATTGCTAGTGTCTAAGATCCATTTTCCACACTTTAGTTTTTGTGAGATTTGCAAAGTCTATATTTTATTCATTAACCTTTAAGTCACTCAACGGACTTCACTGAGGCACTATTAGTCACTTCGTTTTAGTGTTTGTTTTGGCACTGTCCATATCGTAACTGATGACGTATGTCGGAACTGATGGCGTTACAGTAAGGCAGGGCGGATCAGCTGATGTCATCAAAACATTGCCACGTGGTCTTGTTTACCATCCATCATTTGATCGCCACGTGCTTTATCCTCAGCTTACATCCACGTGAACTTGTTTACCTCCCATCTGCTGATCGCCACGTGGTTTATCTTCAGTTTACAGCCACGTGGTCTTGTTAACCTTCCATCAACTGATCACCACGTGGTTTGTTTATCTTCAGTTTGCATCCACGTGGTCTTGTTTACCTTCCGTCAGCTGATCGCCACGTGGTTTATCTTCAGTTTACATCCACGTGGTCTTGTTTACCTCCCATCAGCTGATCGCCATGTAGTCATGTTTACGTCCCATTAGCTAATCGCCGCGTGGTTTGTTTATCTTCAGTTTACATATCTATAATTAGCACCAGTTTTAAATCATGCGCTCAAAATATAATAACACAACGTACACAACATATTTTTATAATAACATAGAAAAACTTGTATAAACAAAGAATGGTAAAAATATATCAGTCTCACCAATACATTTCAAAACCTCTTGTGTGTGTCTGTAAGTAGGAAGAAGGAGAGGAGAGAGGGAAGAAGGAAGTAAGTCGAGGAGAGAAGAGAGGAAGGTGGAAGGAGAGGAGAGAGGGAAGAAGGAAAGGAGGAAAGAAAAGTGGAGAAGGAAAAGAAGAGGAGGAAAGCTGGGAAGAGAGAAGTAAAGGAAGCATGAATGAAAAGAACTGAGAGAGGGAGAGAGTTACATAAAAAAGCTTCTAAAATACATAAAAAATACGGGAAAAATCGCGAAAAATTACAAAAGAAAAGGACATCCAGGCGTCAATGTTTTTTTTTTTCCATTCAATATACTTTTACAGCATTAAACATTTTAATCAGTCAACATTTCAATCAGTCAGTAAGTCAAGCAGCCAACCAGTCAATCAACCAACATTTCACTCAACCAGTAAACATTTCAGTCAGTCAGTCAGTCAGTCAACATTTCAGTCAGCCAATCAATCAGTCAACATGTCAATCAATCAGTCATGTCAGTCGGTCAGTCAGCATTTCAGTCAGTCAATCAGCATACAGTATATTCATGTGTACAGCCTTGCATCCTACACCATGATATGTTTTTCCTTCCTTGGTTGATTAATAGAAACCCTAAAAATATAGAGGATTTGAGGGGAAGCTGAGGTATTGTGGACGAAAGGGTGGATTACTGGGCAGAATGAGAGAGAGAGAGAGAGAGATTGAACAGAAAATTAATGAGGTAAAAACGGTAATGTAGACCAGAAAAAAATAAATTGGAGACGGAGAGATTAATAAAGAAAGAGAATAATGTGTCGTAAGCGCATAACGTAAATATGCTTTCCAAAATAAATATATTGTAAACCACACGGCATAAATAAAGTACGCAAAAAAAATAGCACGGAAAACACGACAGTAAAAAAGAAGAGAAAGAGGAAGAAGGAGAGGGGAAGATGAAGACATGATAAATAATAATAATCTGGCATTATCAAAACACCTTCATACACTTAAATAAACAATAATTAAAATGAGGAGGACGAGAAGAAGAGGAAGGAGGAGGAAGAGAAGAGGATGGAGGAGGAGAAGTATGGATGATAATATAAATAATAATAATAATTCTTGCATTACCAAAACGCCCTCACATATACTTGAATAAATAAAAGAAGAAGAAGGAAGAGGAGGAGGAGGAAGAGCAGGAAGAAGAACGAATAAATAATAATAAAAAGTTAATTTAAAAAACAGTGACAAATAAAAACAAAGAAAACATCAATATCTGAACACAAAAAACTGTACAAATTAAACCTAAGCGAAAATATATGAAAAGTTTAATATACATTTTTACGCATACAGGGCCGTATCGTGAGGAGGCTCCCTTAACACCCGTTCCTTAGCGATTTATCCCGCCTGTGACACCTTTAAATCCCCTCGTACACCTTTAAATCCCTCTCTACACCTTTAAATCCCATTGAACACCTTTTCATCGCCTTATACTCCTTTAAATCGCTTTGTACACTTTAAAATCCCTTTGTACACTTTAAAAAACCATTTTACACCTTTAAATCCCTTCTGTACACCTTTAAATCCCCTTGTACACCTTTAAATCCACCCGTACACCTTTAAATCGTCTTGTAGACCTTTAAATCCCCCTGTACACCTTTTAATTCCCCTGTACACATTTAAATCCCCCTTCACAGCTTGTTATTTATACTTTTTTAAATATCATGGTTGACATAAGCAACGTGTAGCCTAAGGGGATATTGAGGTGAAATGAGCGGAATAAATCGCTTAGGAAAATGTATTGCGTCTATCCCCCGACCCACGACCCTCAAACCTTAGCGAAAAAAAATCTATGAGAAATATTATTAACCATTTCACCCTGATGACGTTTTTAAAATTTTGTTCGTGGTTGTTTCTCGATGGATTTATTTAGGAGAACGCCATAGTAATAGTAGTAGTAGTAGTAGTAGTAACCCCAGGGCCATCTCAACAGTATTACTAGTAGTAGTGGCAGTAGTAGTAATAGTAGCAACCTCACGGCCATCCGAACAGTAGTAGTAGTGCAGTTGTAGTAGTTGCAGTAATAGTAGTTGTAGTAGTAGCTAGTAGTAGTAGTAACCTTGGCCCACTGAACAGTAGTAGTTGTACCGTAGTAGTAGTAGTAGGGCCATCTGAACTGCAGCTTAGTTCACGTAGCTCGGTGGTAGAGACACTGCTGCGGCTGTCCGTCCCATCCATAGCACTTCTTCGTGACTAGCAAGCCGTTCTAGTCTATTGCAACACCTCAGGGTTGGAGAGAGGACAGTTTTTGGTCAAGTCAAAGAGAAGGATCCTTTCCATAGCACTTCTTCGTGACTAGCAGGCTATTCTAGTCTTTACTCACAGCTCAGAGGCGGAGATATGGCAGTTTGAGGTCATCCTTTCCATAGCACTTCTTCGTGACTAGCAACCTATTTTAGTCTATTGTTACAGAGGGAGAGAGCATTTTAGGCCATATTAACGTGAGAGGCCTATATGATTAGACGTCATCGGAGTGAAGAGGCTAATTGAACATAAATTAACACTTGCAAAAAAAAATAACAACCGTGATTTTTTGTACATTGGTGATTAGGGTCATTTCAGGCCTTTTTATTATTATTTATTTAGTTTATTTATTCATTTATTTATCCTTATCGTTTTTCCATCATTTCATTTATTTAACTTGTCTACTTATCGTTTTCCATTATTTACTGTATTTTTTATTTACCGTATCCATTTATCGTTTTACCATTTATTTTATTTATTATATATCTGTTTATCGCCTTTTCCCATTATCTATTTATTTTCTTTCGAGTCGAGGTTTAAGTAGTTTTTACCTCTTCGTCACCCTTATTATTTTTTTTATTTTTATCTTTATCTGCCTGAGATTTTGACTCCTATTGCACATTTCAAAAACATTATTTGGATTATTTTCATTTTAGATATATTATACTGTCATTTTTTATTTTTATTTCTCATTTCAGATTTTTTCATTATAAATTTATTTTAGTCATTTTTGGATTTTTATTTTTCATTTTGGATTTTTTCTTTTTTCATTTTGGATTATTCCATTTTTTCCATTTTGGATTTTTATTTTTCATTTTGGATTTTTATGTTTCACCGGGGTTATATATTTCTTTTTTTTTTTCATTCTGGATTTTTTTCATTATGGGCATATTTTTGTCTTTTTTTATTTTGGATTTTTCACTATAGATTTCTGTGTTCATAAGGCCCATATGTTGGTTTCATTGTCCTTCTCTGTCACCCTTATTGCACTAATTTATACACCTGAGTTTTGAATTTACTAGGCTGTTATTCATATATATATATTTGTCTTTTTTTCCATTTTTTGCAGTGTATAATATTTTGTTCGTAGGGTCGAGAATCCTTTATATTTTTCCCTCACTCACACTTGTAGCTTTATTTCTTCTTCTTCTTCCTCTTCATATTTATTATTGTTATTATTATTACCCTATTATTATTATTATTATTATTATTATTATTATTATTACTATTATTATTATTATTTTCTTTCTTTGCACTGTTTTTCCTTCTTCCTCTTCCTTTTCTTTAATATCTTCTTTCTTTCTTTCTTTTCTTCATCTTCTTCTTCCTTCATTTTCATCTGCTTTCTCTTCTTCTTCTTCATCTCTTTCTTAGTGCTTTATTTCAGTTACTTTTAATAACTATCTTTATTTTCACTGATATGGCTCTTTGATTAATAGTTCATAGGGTCGAAAATCATGGGTCAAATTCCTTGTAATCACCCTTATCAGCAACACTAATTTATCTTATAATGTGGTTTAGCAGTTTTTAATTCCCATTTTTTCAGTTATACAAGCTTTGATTTATTTTATTGTGTTTATTTATTTATTTTACTTCATAGGGTCGAAAATCATATATAATTTTCTCTGTATATCACCCTTATCAATATGGCACTTGTAGGCCTTTATTAATTTATTTCATTAGTCCATAGGGTCGAGAATCATATATCATATTTCTTGTCCATCACCCTTATCACTGTAGCACTTGTTGGCTTTTATTTATTTAATTTAGTTCATAGGGTCGAGAATCCTAAATCATCTTCCTTGTCTATCACCCTTATCAGTATAACACTAATTTTACCTGAGGATTTGATATAGTAAATTGGAGTATAATTTGTCTTTTCCGTTTGGACTAGTTTGGAAGGAAGTAGAGAGAAAAACTTGGAGGTATTTTTCCTGGATTGTCATGGTAGGAGCCGACCTTGAACACCTTTTGTTACTGGATTACGGCATTACTGAGGGTTAGAGGTATTTTTGCCAGACTTGAAACGCCCTTGTCACTGGGTTCCTGCATTACTAAGGGTTACTTTAGAGGTACGAGTATTTTTCCAGACCCGAAACCCCCTTGTCACTGAGTTACTGTATTACTGAGGGTTACTTTAGAGGTATTTTTGCCACACTTGAAACGCTTTTGTCACTGGGTTATTGCATTATTGAGGGATCGATTAGCTTACACTCACAGTAGGGGCTGATCTTGAAACACCTTTGTCACTGGGTTACTGCATTACTGAGGATTGTTTTTGATGTATTTTTGCCGGACTCATGGTAGTTACTGAATTACTGCATTAATAGAGATCGCTTTAGAGGTATTTTTGCCCGACTCGAAACCCCTTAGTCACTGAATTACTGTATTACCGAGAGGCTGACCTTGAAACACCTTTGTCACTGAGTTGCTGCATTACTGATGATCGCTTAACTTAGAGGGTTTTCTTTTATTCTTGGATCTTCCTTGTTTCTTCTATTTTACTTCACTCTTTCCTTATTGTCTTTGTTTTGGGCTCCTTCATATCTTCCCTCATTTCTCTGAGACCCTGCTTCTTTGTGTTTATCCTTCCCTCCTTCTTTCCTTCCCTCCTTCCTTCTGTGATTCTCTTGTTTTTATACTTGCTTCTTCCAAGCCCTATTTTGCTTCCTTGCTGGCTTTCCTCCTTCCCTCCTTCCTTCCTGGCTTTCATCCTTCCTTCCTGGCTTTCTTCCTATCTTCCATCCTTGCATCTTGTTTTTCTTGCTTCTTTCCGTCCTTCCTTTCCTTCCTCCGTGTCTTCTGTATGTTTTCCTCGTCCTTCACTTCTCCATCCTTCCTTCATTATTCCTTCTTCCTTCCTTCTCAGAACCAATAGAGATCTTTGGCTCCTTCTTGTGCCACCCCGGACTCCAGTCCTGTAATAATAATAATAATAATAATAATAGTTGTAGTAGTAGTGGTAGCAGTAGTAGTAAATAATAATAATACGGTAGTACCTGTAATAATAATAATTAATAATAATAATTGCAGTTTTAGTTTTATATCTTTCATTATTATAAAAGGTTTGTTTTCATCTGACGGAACTGATTGTGTGAATTTCAATGAGCCTTATGAGGTAGAAATGAGTCTTCTTGGTTACTGGTCAAATCAACCCTCCAGTCTGACAACACCTGGCCATCAACCGAGCTGAAAGGGGGCAGGGATCTTTGGCAGGTGAAAAACAGACTATAGTTATGGATCTGTTGAGACTCCTTGGTTACTAGTCAAAACAACCCTCCAATCTGACAACACCTGGGTATCAACCGAGCTGAAGATGGACAGAAACAGACTATTGTTATTATAAGCCAGAATTTTTAGACTGAATTATTTTAGACAAAAGCTGACGTATTATGAATATATGAACTTTTTGTTTTATTATTGCGTTGTGGGTATACAGGTCAAAGATTTTTAGGCATAATTGTTTATATTTTTTATTGTTAAAACGAGGACCGTATATAAATATACGGTGTTATGACTAATTCATTTTGAAAAATA
>JAGKTI010034578.1:0-11429 GCA_018397915.1 Birgus latro | reverse complement strand
ACAGATAGAAGGATAAGAACCATAAGAGGGCAGTTTGGCAATTAAAGGTTCATGCCAGACTCGATTGAAAGCCTTTGAGATGTTAAGTGCAATGGCAAAGTTTTTGCCAAAGTCCTGAAAGGAGGATGACCAGGAGTCTGAAATGTAGGTGAGAAGATCGCCAGTGGAGCTTCCCTGACGGAACCCATACTGACAATCAGAAAGAAGGTTGTGATAGGAAAGATGCTTTAAAATTTTTCTGTTAAGAATAGACTCAAAAACTTTTGAGACACAGGATGTTAAAGCAATTGGACGAAGAGGGTTGGGAATGGTCACCCTTCTTTGGGACTGGCTGAAAGAGAGCAAACTTCCAGCAAGAAGGAAAGGTACAAGTTGGAAGACAAAGGCGACAGAGTTTACCTAGGCAGGGTGTAAGCACAGAAGCACAGTTCTTGAGAACAACAGGAGGGACTCCATCAGGCCCATATGCCTTGTTAGTATCGAGGCCAGTGATGGGAGAAAATACATCACCTGAAGAAATTTTAATATCAAGCCATGAGGAAGTCAGAGGGGGGAAGTGATGGAGGATTAGCACCGGAATCGTCTAAGGTGGAATTGGAGGAGAAAGTCTGAGCGAAGAGATCGTTTCGTTTTTGAAGGCTTCAACATGCTTGCATGTGCCACCTAATGGCGGCTGTCCATGCTGCTCGATCTATGGCAGCCTCCCTGTTCAGTCTCTTAACCCTGAGGTCACACTTAATGATCTCATCCCATGTTTTTCTCATTGTACCCGTAATAACCCCTCACCCAGTATTAACTCTTCTCACCTTCTGCACCCAATTATCATCCCCCATCCTCTCCACATGCCCAAACCATCTCAGTCTACCTCTCCTTATCACAACACCAATACACTCCAGTCCCATCCTACCTCTCAACTCTTCAATCATAAACCCTGCCCCTCCAGGTATTGCACGCAGGGACGCACTGCACATCCACCTAATCATTGTCATTTCTGTATGTTTGAGCTTGTGAATATCCTCCTCCTTTACTGCCCATGTCTTACTACCATACAGCATCACACTCCTAACACATGCTGCATACAAGGACCCCTTAGCATGTAGGGAGAGTCCTCTCAATGTCAGGAGAGGTAACAGCTTCCTGAACTTCTTCCAGCCACTTCTCACTCTAGCAACCGAGCTAGCTCCAGCCTCACCTCCACCACATAACATGTCTCTCAAATAACAAAACTCTTCCACACACTCAAGAGACTCACCAGCAGGTTCAATCCTTTCATGCCTAACAATCTCCACCTGCTCTCCCCGACACGCCGCACACATAAAATCAGTATTATCTCGCAGTCTACCTCTAATACCACTACATCTCTTGTGCACCCATTTATCACAAACACTGTACAAGATGGAATTACTTCCCACACCTTTTTGGCAAATTGCACATGGCCACTCTCCCTCTTCTTTGACTGTACCGCCACCAACACTAGATATCATCACTTTTGTTTTATCTGCATTTACCCTTAAGCCCTTGTGCTCCATACCATCTCTCCACTTCCTAAATCTTTCCTCCACCTCGCTTTCATTCTCTGGAATCAACACCAGTTCATCAGCATACAACATCTCCCACGGGAGTCCATCTCTGAAGTCACGTGAGAGGGCTTCAAGTACCATGATAAACAAGTAGGGTCTCAAAACTGACCCATGATGCTCACCAACATTCACGGAAAACTCATCACTCAGATCTCCATTCACCCTTACCTGGATGCGAGCGTCCACATCTGCTTTATTAGTAGAAGAAATAGCTACAGAGCCATCAGTGGAAAAGAGGGAAGGATGACAAGGTACAGTTGTTAGAAAGGTTTTTGGCAAGGTGCTTGTCTTATGCACAGAGTACAGTATACATCTAAACCCACATTTTGTATTGGGAGTAGTCTTATACACAGGTCGGCTTATACACTGGCTAATACGGTAGTTTCTTCTTAGTTTACAATAGCACTTGTGTGGAAAAAAGTTATGAAATTTTATAATGGTAACCTAACATTGAGTGACATGTTAATTTTTTCTTATATTATGAAATTTTATAATGGTAACCTAACATTGAGTGACATGTTAATTTTTTCTTATAGTACTGGTAACCATTTACAGCTATTTATTGGGTGTTAACCATTTAACCCGTCACGTCCTTACCAATTTCCAACCTCCGATACCCCCCAGTCCCAAGCATTCTCAGAAAAAATTCTTTTTGGCTCAAACCTTCGCTTTTGGTGAGAAACATCGAAAATTCATAGAGAAATCGCCCTCCTGAGGCTATAAATGGTGCTACAGGTAATGAGTTTTCTCTCTTTCTCAGGGAACCTGGTTAAAGAAAACAAACTATGGAAGGGTTAACTAATTCAGGCCACTTTAAATTACGTATTTATTTATGTATTTGGTACAAATTTATGTGTAGTACAAGACTATATTGGTTTTCACACATTTATGTAGGCAATAGAAGCATTGTTCTGTAGCCAAACACATCCACATATGGCACCTTTCTTTATGACATTACCACCTCATCACTTCTGTTTGTTTCTTGCTCTAGCTTCTTTATTTCTTTGTCCTCCACCTCAGGAATCACTTTCACCGTGAATTTCGTCATTGGAGAGACCGTGGGGCAACATACCTTTACTGGCCAGGTTACTGCTAACTGGTGAATTGCCCAGTGTGGGGGGGAGGGGGGGTTAGGTGGGGCCAGGCAGTATCCCTGCTTGACATCAGGTAGAGGAAGGTCTCCCACATTTGCCTACCAAAAATCACCCATGAAACTTAGAAATTGTGTAAATTATGACCCTTTGCAATTGCACGACGTACTCATACGTAGATTGGTGTATCTATCTATCTATTGCTAGATGCCTCAATGCCGCACAGGGTGGCCACAAACAAATCGCCTCCATATCGCTCTGTCTCCTGCCATTTTACTACCCCACTCCCAACTCACACCCCCCTCTCTCATATACCTCTCCACTCCATCCCTCCATCTCATCCTCGGCCTCCCCCTCCCTCTCGCCCCCTCCACCTCACTCATATACACTCTCCTCGTCAGTCTTTCACTCTCCATCCTCTCCACATGCCCAAACCACCTTAACGTGTTTCTCCTAACGCTTCCTATCACGTCCACAACCACACCACAACGCTCCTTCACTTCTTCATTTGTTAGTCTGTCTCTCCATGTGACTCCATGTGATGGGTGTAGCTGTGACAAAATGTTGCGATGTACCCATACGTCGATGGGATTCCTCGGATTAAAATTTTGGATGCTGGTGATAGATGGGGACACCCATCATCCACTCACTTGATGTTGTTCATCTTCCTTCATGCCTATCATTCCTTTTCTGTGTCCGTCCTCCTCTCTCCCTTCATCCTTCCTGACATTACTTAATACTTTTCTTTCCACATCAGGTGACTTTACACTGAGTGTCAAGCGTAGTGGTTTCCTGTAATTCAAGAAACCTTAGACAACTCTGTGTGGTAACCACATAGTCAAATAATGGGGTGATATGGAGCCAGCTATGGGCTCCGTGTTAACTGAGTGGAGATGCATATGCAGTGTCCACCCAGGAACCGAACCTCCATACCAATCCCTGCACCTTACTGTGATGAAGCACTGTCAGCTGCTTGGGAGCATTGGTTCACTGCACAGGTCCACCCTGCAAGGGCTGTTCTGTTGGTTGTCTGCGGATGATGGGTCTTCACAGTCAGACAGACTGGGGTAGTACAAGAACAACAACAAGAGCAGATGGATGCATGGTTGTTTAGTTGCTTAAGGCACCCCATCTGGATGTCACAGAAAGATGTACATGTGAGGGTTATTTGGGTTGTTGTTGTTACTTAAGTTGAGTCTGGCCAAGTGGATCCATTAACCATAGGTAAGCAACTGCTTCTGTGGGGCTGTCCTGCATTTACAGTACAGTATACACACCATACTGAGATTCAGTGCCTCCTTTTGGTAGATAGCATTTCACCAGGGTTGGACCAGGGTCCCTTGCACAGCAAGATGCAGGGAAATGTGGGGAGGTTTGTCTTCAGCATGGACACTGCAGCTGCTCCACCCAGGTGCACAGTGCCACCATGAGTAGCCTCCCCTTCAGCACTGGGGTGTTATGGGATATTGTTCATATAGTGGTAATAAGGATTAAGTAACTGGTCAACCACGCCTTAAATATCTTGAAGTAGCATACCCTGCAAACTTGGTGAAACAGTAAAGGTCTGAATGATCAATATAGGGTAAATAGGAACACATCCCCTACTTTTAATGAGAACTGCATGTATTATGATGGTGATAATGATATGACTAATGATTGTTTACATTCTTTTACAGATAACTGACCGGCTAAGAGAGAGTTTAGAGAAATTCAATGACGTATAAAACTACATGGGTGATCATTTGGAATAGTGATACAGGTGATAAGCCCCTAAATACTTTGGGAAGCTTTGTTTAGTTCCTGTTGCTGTGTTTGATTGAGATTGGTGGGCTGTAAAATCCAACTGGTAATTTAGCTACTAGATATTAAAAATCTTTAACTTTAGTAACTCATTACTGCTGATATCGGATGGTATTTAACTGAAATACCTATCAGATATACAGTATAATAGGCCAGATTGTAGTTTGTCTGAGATAATGGTTTTGAAAATCTAAAGATAATTTAATGCTCAATATCACAAATAAAGTGACTGGGAAATACAGTATAAAGACACCTTATTTTTGCTCTGGTAAATGTTTATTGGATGTATGGTAGTCTGATTGGTGAAGGCACTCCATTTGGATATGACCTGTAAACATGTAAATCTTATGAGATGGTTGGGGTTTATATGCTCACATAATGCTACTTGAGTGAGCAACTGATCATGCACCTTAAATGTTTGGTTTGAGCAACCGAGCCCTTGGGCCTTTGCTTTTATGATGGGGCAATAAAGGATGGAACCATGACGAATCTTCATTATTACAATTGCTGTATATTGGATGCCTAGATTGCTGAGTAACTGATAAGATTAAATCCTTGATACAGGTACTTAAATTCCATTGGCCATGAAGGTATTTATGGATTAACATTTACTGATAAGTACAGTATGATTCATACTGCTTATCTAATCAGACTCTGTGCACCAGAGATCAGGATTTGTTGTTAAATATAATTTCCTGTAAAGAACTGTAAGCCTCCATTACAAGTATGAATTTTCATTTTCTTTCATATATGGATCATTTTCTGTATTATATTGTCAGTATCCACTAAAATTATTACAGTATTGTTAACGAGAGCAAGTCTCGCATTAAGCAACACAAATTAGCACCTCAAAGCTTTCTGTTTTGCCTAACTTGCAGTGTCATCTAACTGAACATGGATAAGGGCTTGTTTTTTTGGGGGGAGAGGGGGGTGAAAGATGGATACAAGATATGCTGCACCATGATATGAGTACTTCCATTATCAGTATTGAAATACCATTCTACTTCCATTTGAGCCTGACTTTGCACACACTTATTCATGATTGAAGATACTGGTTGAACCCTGTGGCTGTAGCAAGTTTCTCTGAGCTAAATGCAGTTGTCTGTTGTAAACTGGAATAAAATACTGGTACACCCTGGTTTAACAATGCAGTTGATTAAGTAAAAACCCATCGCTAGGCAGGGTATCGTATCTTGGGGTAGATTTAACATATAAAGTATAGGGATGCATTTTTGAGCCATGGGTTTCCCCCCAGTGAAGTCCCAAACCCACCCAAATGATTCCAAAAACAAGTTTCTAGGTAACCTAAACCCCTAAATATCTTTAAAACAAGCTAAACTAGGCCTAAAAGCCATTTATAACTCACTTCAACCCAGAAATAAAATCTGAAAATCATCAAATATAGGTCTAGAAAAATCAAACTTAGTAAACTGTATCCCAAAATGACAATGTTCCCCCCACCTGTGACTAAAACACATTAAGTCTAAAAACAGTTTATAAATCTACCTAAACACAAAATTTAAGTTTATCATCAAAATCATTTTAAAAAAACAAAACCCATCATTGAACCGGGGTTTGGCCATCGTTAGGCGGGGTATGGTGGTATTTCTACCCCCATCGCTAAGCCGGGGTATCATATCTAAGGGTATTGTATCTCGGGGTTTACCTGTACAAGTTATTGAAGCTAAAACATTAATCATGATAGCTATTAACAGTGTTCTGTCCTACATATCTCAAGCACAGTAAAATTATCTGATTGTAGCTGAAATAATATGCAGATAGCTACCCAGCAGCCATGGTTTAAGTAATACATATCCTGGTCTGCATGAGTTTATCCATTCATACAGTTGACAAAGATCTGTAAGGAGTTTGCAGCAAGAGGGTAGAGGACACATTGCATAATCACTTAAATTATTTGATGTTCATTGCCATTTAGTGTAGCGATATTTTTTCTTGATATTCAGCACAACTACTACTCATTCAAACTTGCTCACTTAAGGTATTTCATTTTCAAGTTGCTGATCAAGTACCCCCTATTCTTGTGATTAAAGTCATTTTGAAGCCAGAGATAGCTGTTCTTATGCTTTTAACCACTGACTCATGGAAAAGCACGTCTTTAAAGGCACTTCATATAAATTTATAGTTTGCATGCATTCATCCTTGTATTTTAAGTGATTTACTATACTGTCCAAAATGCACCTTTTCTGAGAGCAAGTTAATAAATGGCCATTCCAACCAGATGAAGCTAGATTATAAATATTACGTGATGGAATATTGAATTTATTGTTACCTGACAGTTCTTGTGTTAACATTCCACGTGCTTCTGTTTTTGGTTCATTGAGACTTGCATTTCTGCTGGTGTGATTGTGTCAAACTTAGAATTGAATATGTTATTTTAGACAAAAGTCAAGGAAGTAAGACTTTAATATCTACTTGAAAGAAGAAAATACAGTAAATTTATTGAAATTACCCCAATAGTTAATTTTTCTGGAATGGGTTAACATGGAGGTTAGGAAGAAAATTAATATTTTTCTGACTGGAGACGATTTTTTTGACCAATGTTGTGTTTATAACTTGATCTAATAGAGTACTGTACAGCAGCAAGTGAAGGAAAGTGACAGAATTATGTTATATCTGAAATAATATGTGTAATTGTATGTTAACTGGTACTTTGTAGAACTGCTTATCGCTTTTCACTTTCTTATTTGAATCACTCTTACCGTTTTTGTTGTTTAACATTATGCTGTCGATCAGTAGGTGCTATTAAAATGCACCCTCCATATTTGACAGCATTAATCTCTTTAATTTGAGGACTTTTTTCTTTCCCTCCTGCTTCCAGACTATTTTACTCAGCATATGAGAGACTTTGTTAACTACAGGGGTTAAATGTAGTTTACATTTACCACATTACTCATACAGGTCCTTCTTAAGTTGAGCATTGTCAGCTGAAGTTAAATATATATATGTTGTTGTGAAGCAGTTAGAACCAAATGATGAGGTTGAGTAAAATAGTGCATATCTACTTTTTTTTAAGTTCATCCCATGTATGTGGACAGTACCTGTAAGATTCAAAATAATAATCATGTGGTAGCTAAGTGATTGTTCTAGATATGCAGTAAAACCTTGATACATCAGAACATATACGGGTTTGTCTTTCTGATTTGTCAAAATTCTGACTTATAAAAACACTTTTCCCCTCAATTGCTCTATAGCACAATCAGAGACTGTTAACCCCCTTGCGCATTGTAAGTTTTCTGTAAGTGTGTGTGACGTGCTCAGAGAAATGCCGCAAGGGCAGGCTGGACTCATGCACAAAGGAAAACATTCCCATGTATTTTTTTTGCCCCAGAAATTGGTTTTATTGGTATAAATTGTACACCATCATCTTCCCTGATGTTTATACGATACGATATGCTGATAAAAACACACAAAATTGATGAGTAAAAGTACTGCGAAAGTACTGAAATGAGGTGAGAATAATGTTGTTCAGCAGTGAAAGTAACTGCCCTACACTCTAGCACAAAATTTTGCCCACATAATGCAAGAGCTAAGCATATGCCTAGATGCAGAGTTTCACGTGATGTCAGAATTCTGATATGGCCAATAGCATTTCATGCTAAAACATAATTTTTGGTGAATATTTTTGTCCAGAATTGCCTAATTGTCATCGCTTCAGACCAACATTGACAAGTGCATCATAGTGCATCATCAGTTCCTTGTCAGACTCGTGCGCGAAGGGGTTAAGGCATAATTGGCTCATATACATGTACTGTACAGATAACTACAGGTTTTGACTGAGTAACACTTAATAGTACAGCAGGCAAGGAATGACTCTTGTTTTGAAACTGTAGTGGATGACAGGCATGGAAAGTAACATTGATGACTCAGTTGAACAAATATTTTACCTTTCAAATTACATTAGACGCTCGATTTAACGAACTAATTCAGCCAACCCCCATTCCATTATCTTGAATTTTCCACTAAATCAAATTCTGTAACCAAACCTCAGTATAAAGGAAAATTTTCCAGTACTTTGATCTATTCTCTGCTAAATTCTTGAAGGCAACCCAAATCTAGCAAACTATGTTAACTCTCAGTGCTACACACAGCAGTCTCAACCCATAATTAATACCTCCCAGAAATGCATTATTGTGTACGAAGTTTCCTTAATGGAATTATGCTCATTTAACGGAAATTTTCCATTGAATACGGGAAAAAAAAAATCCGTTATCTCGGTCTTCCACTATGTTGGTGTTCATTAGATCGAGCATGTACTGTATATTAACCTTTGAGGACATGATCATTCATCATCATCATCATTTTTCCCTGTAGTATAGGTCAGACAGGTTCACCTGACGGGACCTCTTTACATTGCTCAGTTCTGTGCCAGCTCTCAAATAATACCTCTAGAACTGAGGTCAGCACACACAACCTTGTTCCATGGCTTAGGTCAAGTGTCTTGGTACCTTAATTATATGTTCTCCTACACCTATTAACACTGCTTCCTTGGTCCATCCTCTTGTTTTGGTCAAACCTGCTAAGTTCTTCCTTTTTTCTTCCTTTTTGATGTTTTCCACATCCAGCTGTCATCTTAGTTCTTAGGACATCCTGCTATCCAGTTCTACTCCACATATCCACATGTGGTTCATTCACATGTCATTTTATTCCAGTCTTATTTTATCGTCCTCTCTTACCACTTTGTTTCACTGCCATACAATTCAGCACTTTTGATTCAGGTACCAAAACACTCTCTTTTGTGGACAGTGAGAGCACTCAAGATGAGTAGCACTACTGTAAAGTTTGTCCATCCACTTTTGCACTCTTGTAATGGTACCAAGGTAACAGAATTTGTCCAGTCTTCGGTGATTTGACAGTTCTTACTGTTTGTCATTGAGTGGTCTGACTATGCCTTTTCTGCTATGCCGGAAATTCATCACCTAATTCAAGGTGCCGCTTGTTTGACTACATTTACATACAACAGAGAAAGTACTTTTCCTGCCCATAACCCTTCTGATGTACACCACATGGCCAGTACCCAAATCCATAACCTTCTCTCAATTTTGAAACATTCCAACCATTTCTTCCATACTCTGTGCCATCAGCATGAGATCATCAGCTTATGAAAGCTTCTATTCGAACCCTTCCCTGAAACCTTGTGATAATGCTTCCATTACTATTATGAACAGCAGTGAGCTCAGGACTGATCTGTGAACCCCAACCATAACCTCAAACCTTTTACTGTTTGCTACATTGACTTACACGTACATGCTGCTTCAAACATTTTCATAAATTGCCATGACCACTCCAACCACCCATTCCTCAACCCTCAAACTTGTTGCTCTCCTCCTTAGTATTTCCCTTGGGTGTCAAAAGCTTTTCCCAGGTCCACAGAAACACAATACATTCACTTATCCTTAACCATGTATTGGACTCCTCGTGCAGTTGTTTAAATACAGCAGTACATCTGTTGTCCCCCCATCCTGTACTCTTCCACCTATTAGTCTGTCCATTATACTTCTATCATTTCCACTACATGATCCAGCAGCTCCAGACCTCTTTAATTTTCATGGCGTAAGGCATCATCTTTACCCTTACTGCAGATCACACTATAGCTGAATCCCTACTTTCAAGGTGCCACACATTCTTGTACAACTGTGTTTACAAGGTCATTGACAAGTTCAAGTCTCACCGTCCCACCTTACCAGAGGGCTTGGCAGTTCAGCCACATTGATTGATTGCTGGTATACCATTTTCATTTTAGCTATCAGCTGTTTAACCTCGTTACACTTGATCCAGACGGCTGTCCCTTGTATTGATTCAGATGGCATGAAATTGTCTCTGTTCTATTTAAATACCTCATTAGGTATAAATTCTTCATCAAGTAGCTAGATATAGTGGCATTTCCAGGCATCCTTCTTTAAATTGTGTGAAATTATGGCTCATCAAATGCCACTTTGTCAAGGTTTTACTGTGTTATCTTAAACTTTCTATCAGTTTTGTAATTCATAACATTCCAGGCAGCATACACAAAGGTTTATTTGAGATATTTATCTGCACGTATTACAGTACTACATTATATTCAACACTCAGGCTCCTGTGACTTTTAGGTAAGTGAATCACAGACTATGACAGATTCAGGTCCCTAATTCAGATTTAGGTGTGAACACGGGGTAAGTAGAACCTGCTCAAAGGTCTCTTGTCTGTTATTCTTTATGTATATACAGTCTGTATTTTTATATATACTGTATATATATATTTATATGTATACAGTAAAAGTTCATTAATCCGAACACTGATAATCGGAAAATCCCAATACTCTGAATTTTTGAAGAAGCCTGACAAAAACTTCAAAAGTAAAAAAAATATCAAAATTAAAACATTCAAACTGGGCGCCAAGTGCACCGAAGTGCTGAACGGTGTGGTCATGGATCAGGTAATACTGTACATGGATTGTCATCTCCTCGTTAACAACCAATCACTTTTGGATGTGTACTGTAGGTTTAAGGAATTTCTCCACAGTAAAACATACTAAGTTTTTGTGCTTTTACAATACGTGCATATTATTACTAACCCTGGACTTACTATCTCTAATTGGATTTACCTGCCTACAACTGCTGTTTTCAACACTACGCATTACTGGTGAGTTAAACAACTCATAACATCTCTTAATTTACCAATTACAGTTAGTCTTCAGTAATACATTATTAAGTTAAAAAGTTTGTGTAATATGTAATGTTAATATGTGCCATATTGTATTATGAATGAATGAAAAGTGATCCATTCGGTAAAATTTCAGTTTAAATTTCAGTTTAAACATGAAATTAAGTGTCTTAGGGGTCCCACCCAAAAATCCGATAAATCTGAAATCCAAATGATTCTCGGTCCACTGCGATTCGGATTAATGGCCATTAACTTTTACTGTATATATATACCATATATATATATACTGTATATATAT
>JAGKTI010034576.1:0-10368 GCA_018397915.1 Birgus latro | reverse complement strand
AGAGAGAGAGAGAGAGAGAGAGAGAGAGAGAGAGAGAGAGAGAGAGAGAGAGAGATCTGTGGTAGTTATAAAGACAAGGCGACTCACAGGCAGAGGCAGAGTAAAGCAGACGGACAGGCAGACAAATCTAGGGACATAAAGACAGACAAACGCAGGCAGGCAATCAGACAGACCTACAGTATATATACGTATACAGACTGGCAGAAAGACATGGAGAGGCAGATATACACACAGACAGGCAGATAGGCACTCAGACGGGGTGACAGACATACACAGACAGAGAGAGACATACACAGGTAAGCAGATATACAAGCTGGGTGACAGACAGACAGACAGAGATGTAGACAGACGCACGGGCTGATAAACACAGAGACAGACAGACAGACAAATACTGAAAGAGGCACAGACAGAAACAGAGATAGAAGACAGAGAGACAAACACAGCCGTAAAGTGGGTGAGTTGGGAGAGACGGAGGGAGGGAGGGAGGGAGAAAGAGACGGAGGGAGGGAGGGAGGGAGGGAGAAAGAGACGGAGGGAGGGAAGGAGGCAAGGAGGGAGAGCTGCAATAATCTGGCGGGGGAAACATATGGGAGGGAGGGAGGGAGGGAGAGGAAGGGAGAAATGTTATGCAGTCTTCAGTAGGTCAGAGGGGAGGAAAACGGAGAGAGAAGTAGAGAGGGAAGGAACAGGAGGAGGAGAGGGAGATAAGAGGAGGAAAAGGAGAGGGAGGAAAGAAAGGGAAAGGAAAAGCATGGATGGAAGGAAGAAGAGAAGGAGAGAGAGACGAGGAAGAGAAGAAAAAGAAGAAAGATAGGGTAGAGGAGGTAAAAGAAGGAGAGGGCGAAGAGGAAGGAAAGGAGAGAAGGAGAGAAGACGAAAAGAAAGGTTGAGAAACAGTGAGAGAGGAAACTTCAGGAACGAAAGGAGGTAAAGGAGAGGGAGGGAGGGAGGGAAGGAGGAGGAGAAAAGAGGAGATGAAAAGAGAAAAAGAAGAGAGGAATGGGGGCAAGAAAAGAGGAAAATAAAGAAGGAAAAAGGAAAATCAGAAAAGAATGAATGAAGGAAAGAGGAATGAGAGAGATGGAGGGAAGGAAACTGAGAGAGAGAAGGAAGGAAAGGTGAAAGGATGCATGAAGGGAGAAAATAGGAAAAGGAGGAATGAAAGGAGAGAGATGGAGGGAAAGAGAAAGGGGAAGGCAGGAGGTGAAAGAAAGAAAGAAAGAAATAATGATGGATGTTTTTATGTAGAAGGAAAAAAGATAGTGGAAGAGATATGAACAGAAGGAAGAGGAAAACAGTGAAGGAAAAGGGTAACAAGAGGTAAGGCAAAGGATTGAGAGAGAGAGAGAGAGAGAAATGAAAATAAATCAGAGAAGAAAGGGCAAGGGAGGGAGGAGAGAAAAAGTGTAAGAGCAAGATGTTATGCAGGAGAGAGAGAGAGAGAGAGAGAGAGAGAGAGAGAGAGAGAGAGAGAGAGAGAGAGAGAAACTAATGTGAGGATGATAGCTTAGGAGGGCGGGAGACGAAGGTTGGGAGGAAGGAAGGAAGGGAGACGAGGTGGAGTGAAAGTGGAGAGAGAAAGAGAAGGGGAGAGAGAGAGAGAAAGGGAGAGGAGAGGGAAGGAGAGGAGGAGGAAGTGAAGAGGGAGGGAAAGGGAGGAGGGAGGGAAAGTGGGATGGGTTGAAAGGAGGTAATAGACAGGTGGGGAGGGACACAGGTAGGGAGGGAGGGAAGGAGAGCAGGTGAGGAGAAAAGTTGGAGAAGAAAAAGACAAAGTGGAGGGAAGATGAGGAGGGCGGAAAGATGAAGAGAAAGAGGTGAGTTAGGGGAAAGGAAGGTGGGGAGTGAGGGAAGGTGGGGAGGGAATGTGGGAGGCGAGGAGAGAAGATGAGGAAGAGGAAGGGAGATAAGGATGAAGGAGAGGAGGCTAGAGGGAGGTGCGCAATGAAGTAGATAAGTACGGAGAGAGAGAGAGAGAGAGTCTTGGCTCGTTTTAGATTATTTATTTTAGGGGAGGTTATAACTTAGATAACTTTTTCTTGAGTCAAAGATATGGTTAGCAAAACAGGAAGACTCCCCCATCCCACTAAATATCATCAGCCAAAGCCACCAGGAAAAAGTGAGCAGGACAGCCATACAGCACGGGAGTTTTCATAGGGAAGGATGAGTGGAAACCGTATCGTATATCGTGTTAGCATGATAGAACAGTAACATCAGGTCAGAATTAGATACCGTACATAATGATACTGTTCTGTGGTTGTAGCCTCCATCCTTGGTGCTGTAGAAAACATTATGCTTCAAAAGTTTATTAGTCAGGAGCGATGTTTATCTGGGAATTATAAGTCGCATAAGTTATCCAGTTTTTTACATTTCAGAAGTTCATCACAGTTTACCAAATTCCAGAGCAGTTTGTCCCATGTTTTTTGTAACTCAACTGAAAGACAAATAAATGCTCAACTTCATGTGTTTGGAAACGTTTGCCAACATATGAAGAATCATTACCCTCTGTTTATTTTGGTTTATCTACTGTCCAGTAGTTTTTGACATGCATCTTGTTTGAAAATGTGTTATTCTTGGATTAAATCCCATTGTAATCTGTTTTTAGGTAAACATATTTAGCTCTTCTAAATGTTCCTCGTATATTTATTTCTCAATCTAAATATCACTTTGTTGCCCATCGTTGTACCGTCTCAGACCTATCCATTTTTGATAAAAATATAATGACCAGAACTAGACACTACTTTATATGTGGGTGCATTATACCCTGCACTAGCTAACGTGTCCGTGGAACTGCTTCCTGTCAGCTTTCATGGAAACCAGTGTGAAATTTATGAATAAATATAACATGTGAGCAGATCATCAATTTATCAGCAGAAAGAATATTATCATAATTGGTTAGAGCTGGCCATTAGGGGAAGGTGTGAATTTACTGGCAAGTTGACTGTTGCAGAGTATAGGGATTGTATAAAATGAGAATGATATTTTTATATTTATATGCGAATGCCCTACCAGTGACTCCAGTTAATTTGTTGGTTTTCTTAACAGCCTCTGTACACTGCTTGGTTTCAGATAGCTTTTTATTGCAGTTTCCAAATAATTTTCTGACCTTATACTATTAAGTTGAATACTATTTATATTATAGGTGACTTTCCTATTTTTCTGTTTATGTTTAGCACTGTCCATTTGCTTATGCTGAAATCCACCAGCTTTTTGGGAGCCCAATGAAACAGTTGCTTGAAATCTCTGTAAGCTGTGCCTGGATAGTCACTTTTTTTTTTCTTTTAAACCCTCAAGAAATTTGAAAGCATGATGAAAAAAGCCTTTGTCAGTACAATTTCTTCTACTTGTATGTTTCTGTCTGTCTGTAAATAGAATAGGACCTAGCACTGACTCTTGTGACCTTTGACATGTTGCATCTTTTGTCAAATACTTTTCGAATTATTTCGATTCTTTATGTCCCACAACCATTTATCAATCCATGTGAGCACACTGCCAGTGAAACCAAGTACCTTTAGTTTCTGAAGGCGTCTTTTGTGTGGAACTCCATTGTATTCCTTTCAAAGATGGAGGTAGACTGTCAGTGGATTAATTTCATTGGTTATGCTCAGCAAATAATTGAAAAAACAAACATAACAAAACAGAGATTAATAAGGCACCATGTTGTGAAATTTTATGAGATTGTTTCTGTTAGTCAAGTTTGTCTCTGATAATGGTTTCTAGCAACAAGTAAACTACAGATTTTAATCTGTAAACTGTGGCTTAGGAAAATCAACTATCTTGTCCCATACAAAAAAGAAAAGAATACTTTATCAGTTTTTATTTTTTATTTTTATGAGGGGTCATACTGGTTCTCAGAAAATGTGATGAAGTATATATGTTTAGATATAGATTTTTAGATAGGTATTTGGCAGTGTTTTGCCACCACAGTTCCCTGAGGTTAAGTACCGGCATTTTCTAGCACGCAGAAAATAATTGTGTGTATTTTATCAAAGACCAGTTATATGGGTATGACATGAGAAAAAGAATGTATTGAAATATGGGTCTACAGATTTCAAGGTCATTATCTCGTGTTCTTTAGCGCTTACAGGAAAAAAAAAGTACGGGAAATAAACTTTTAAGTGGTGTATGTTAAGGTATGTCTCAGTCAGTCGTGTTCTCCACAGATGTCTATCACAATTTATGGGTGAAGCTAATTGAATTGTAATTATCTGGCTATGATTCGGTGTGTGTATGTAATATCGGTGTTACGATTGGTAGATTTCATTCATGTGGCACATACTACACTTTACTGATGTATTGAAAAGTTCAGCCAAAGGCTTTGATATTTCATCCTTTACTTCCTTTAATCTGGGTGGAGATAATTTATGTGGCCATGGAATTTTTATATACCTTAACTTGACTGCAGGTTACACACCAAAATAACATTGAATATTTTACCCTGTTCTGAAAGAAATGGAGAAACCACAAAATTTGTATGACATCTGTTGTCAATACAGATCCAGAAAAAGGAAAGAATTCTAGCCATTACACTTTCATCGATGTGCTTGCTGTTGTTTATGACCGTTGGCCCTGTTTATGGCATTTCTTGATTTTATTTACTTATACAAGCAAAATTTGTTTCAATTTTCCATATTATGCTTTATTGTCATTCTTAGGTTTCCTGTGAATATTATCATATTTTTTTTTTCCTTTGAATCGTTGTGGCATTATAGTTTTTGTGTGAATGTTGTTTTTTGCTCATGATGAATATGACTGTTGCACTATTTGAGCTTATTATCTTTAGGATCTCTCACTTGTGCATTGGAACACATGGCAGCTCTTGAGATTTTTTGTTTCATGCAACGTTGATATCTAATGTTTGAACAAGAGGATTTTAGTCACTGCTGCCTACAAATGTCTTTGATTGTTAAAAATCAGCTCTCGTGTTGAGGCACTTTCTCATAACTGGCCACAACATTGCTAAATTTAAGGTGAAATGTGACCAAATAATTCTCACTTGTACTTCATTCTTATACCATGACATTGCTCAGTAGAATTTCTTATATGGCCGGAACAAGACCCAAGATGTTTGTTCCACATGTTGCATAATCTTCGACATGATGCAGTGAACTTTCTGACAAATTAGCGTGCAGGTCTAACTGTGTTTACAAATTAGCGTGCAGGTCTAATCGTGTGTACAAATTAGTGTGCAGGTCTAACCGTGTGTACAAATTAGCGTGCAGGTCTTATCATTTGTACAAATTAGTGTGCATGTCTAATCGTGTGTACAAATTAGTGTGCAGGTCTAATCGTTTGTACAAATTAGCGTGCAGGTCTAATCGTGTATACAAATTAGTGTGCAGGTCTAACCGTGTGTAAAAATTAGTGTGCAGGTCTAATCGTGTGTACAAATTAATGTGCAGGTCTAATCGTGTGTACAAATTAGTGTGCAGGTCTAATCGTGTGTACAAATTAGTGTGCAGGTCTAATCGTGTGTACAAATTAGTGTGCAGGTCTAATGGTGTGTAAAATTAGTGTGCAGGTCTAATGGTGTGTACAAATTAGTGTGCAGGTCTAATCGTGTGTACAAATTAGTGTATCGTGTGCAGACTGCAAGGATAGGGATGCGCCCCTTTCAGAACCGGTAAATTATATTCACCGAAGTTCATAGTATTTTGGGTACAGCAGATTTCATTATAATTTGATTGTAGATTTCTTTGTCGGTGTTTCATGAGTTTGCTGTGGATGAAAAAGTAATCGAAGCACCATTTTACCTCGGATTTGATTTTTTTTTTAGCTGAGAGAGAGAGAGAGAGAGAGAGAGAGGATACGAAACTGGGAGGTAAGGAGAGATGGAGGAAAGTGCTAGGGGAAGGAGTGAGGGAGGGGGAGGCAGTGAGGGAAGGAGGGAGGAAGGGGAGGTACTGGGAGAGCGTGGTGCCACATACCAGCATGACGGAGGGCGCAGAACCAGTGCCAGTGTCATGACGCACCCCACTTGGCACTCTCACTCACCCTCCCATCCCCTAACCACCCCACCCACCCACCTACCTGCCTGCCTATATCTTTACCCTTCCCCTCCCACCCTACCTATATTTTCCTCCTCTCAATTACTTCCTCCCCATCACCTTCCCCATAAGTTTACTCTTGCCATCAAATCTCTCCCCTCACTCGATAAATTCATCCCTTCCTTCCCTTCTAATCTTTCCAACTTTCTTTTCCCCTGTGCATCTTAACCTCTCCTTCTCCCTTCCTCTTATCTCTTCTTCTCTCTTCCCCTACAAAAAATGTTCATCTAACGCTCTTTTTCGTGCCTCCCTCCCTAATTCTCCATCCCTTCTTCCCTTCCTCGCTTTTCATTCACCACTCTCCTCCCAAAATCCCTGCACTCTCTCTCTTCCCTGTTTGTTTATTCTTCCCTGTCTCACCCCTTTCTCCCTGCATATTTCTGTTTTTGCCCTCCCTCTCTGTATAACTTACCCTACCTCTCTTTCCCGTATCATCCTTTACCCCTCTTTTCACCCCTTCCTCTCCGCTTCATCCTTCCTCTCCATCCTTCATTCGCCTCCCTTCCCTCTCCATCATTTTATCTTTACTCCTCCTCTAGTCTCCATGCTCGTTCTCCACCTTCCCTCTCCCCATCTCCCGTTCCTGCTCCCTTTCCATCTTCTCCTTCTCTCCCACTTTCGTTCTTTTTCCACCTTCCTCCCTCCCTCTTTTGTTGGTCTTCCACCGTTACTTCGCCTTCCTCCTTCTCTTCCTCTTTTACCTCTCTCCTATTGCTCCTCTTCCTCCTCTTACTTCTCTCCGCCCTTTCCTCCTCCTCCTCCATGCCATTTCATCTTTACCTTTTTCTCCATCTCTAGCAATCCTAGTCTCCTTATTAGTCTGTCTTGTCGCTCCGGCTTCCTACTATACGGTATCTCTTCCACCTCTCCCTCTCTACCTCTTTCTCCCTCCTCATCATACCCTCGTTCCCTGTCTTCTCCACATCTTCCCCTCTTGATTCCTGTTCTCCTTCTATCACTTTCCCGTTTCACACTTTCATCTTCCTCTCCTTGACGCTTTCATTTCTCTAGGTATTTCTCCTGATTCCCGTCTTTCTTGCCCTCTCCTTCTCACGATACTGCTTCCATTTTTTATATTTAGTTTTTTTTTTTATTCCCAGCCTCAGTGTTGCTCTCCACACACGTACACAAACAGGTAAATAAAAAAAAATAAAAGCAAGAACGAATGAATAAATAAATAATTTTAATGATAAGTTGGGTCATTGTATTCATTATAGTGCTGCTTACAGGTGAAATTAACTGAGTGACAAGCCAAATGGTTTTCTAGAACCCGGGAAACCATTTTACTGTGCTGGATGGTGACCGTAATATTATAACCTCGTATTGCCCGCAGGCCTAAGCAAAAGGGAGAAGATGGTTAGGTATTAGCTGTCCCACACCCTTCATTTTTATTCACGGGCAAAGGTACAGAGAACCTCGGAGGGTCCAGTACCTACCCAGGGCCCGGGAAAAATGGGGAAGTTGTACAGCCGTGGGGAATGTGTGAGACGTCAGTGGGGAATGCAAGAGGGTGGCAGTGCTGATTTTGTTCAAGAATTCAAGGTACACCATGATGGCTTAGTGTTAAACAAAGATGAAAGGGTGTAAAGTGGAGGAATGGGAGAGTGTGAAGTGTGTAAGGTCTGGTATGATGCATGTGCCAGATGGCAGGAAAGAGTTGCGCTGATGATGAGTGCTCTGTGGCCAAGGAGAGTGAAAGATTATAAATGTGTCAGCTCGAGGTGCCGGTATGTCAACTTCCAGCTGAGAAAGTCAAAGTGTCAGTGATTGCTGTGTATGCTCCCTACCAGGATAGGAATGAAGCAGAAAAACACAGGTTCTGGGGCCAGCTGCATAAAGTGATTGAGTTATAAAGCGTTTGTGATGGAGTAAACGAACGGGAGAGTCGGTTTTAGTCCTGTAAAAGATGTAATTGATCGTTATATAGTGCCAGGGGAGAGTGATAATGCAAGGTGACTGAAGAACATGTGTCAGGAAAGGAGGTTATGCATCAGTAGTTCATATTTCAGACACAGAGATGTACACAAATGAAAATGATATAGAGAGAGACTAAAGAGAAGCCTGAAAGGATCCTAACTGACTATGTGCCTTTAGAGAGAAAGCTTCTTGGGGGTGTTGATGCGAGGCCTGTGAGAGGACGATGCAGAGCTTAGTTGATTTTATGATTGTGGTATGGAGGGTTAAACTGAAACAAGGTGAATAAACAGAGAGAGGAGTGGTCAGATCGAGAGACGAAAAAGTAGAAAAAACTGAGAAACAAAGAAAGTGGCAGATGAATACCAGGAGAATGTAGGGAAGAAGTTGGAGTCAGTGAACTGGGAACAAGTGGAGCTTGACAATTTGTGGAGTGCATAGAACGAGTGATTCATCAGGAATTGCTAATACTTTGTTTGATGTCGCGAAGTTAACAGCTAGTACGAAAAGTAGCCAACAGCTTGGTGGGAAGAGGAGGCTGAAAGGACAGTGGAGAAAATGAGAAAGATATGATTAGGGTGGATGCCAGAAAGGAGCTAAAATGATAGACGTGAATACACTGAGAGTAAGAAGCAAATAAAGAGGCTAGTAAAGTGAAAACAAACAAACAAACGAGGATGCGAAGGACCATCTTGTAAGAAAAGCTGCTTACCCTGAAAATTAAATTTTTTGGAGGATTACAAAAATGTAGAAATGAGGGTGGAAAGAAGTGTGAAAGTGTGAGGGATGAAAATGCTAACAGATGGACGTGAGGTAGAACACATATGGCAAGGTTATTTTGAAATGCTGATGAATAAGAATATTGAGAAAAGAGCAGTGTCTAACTTGAGTGGTTCTGGTGGTGTGTGGAGAAGGAATGTTGTGCCAGGAAATGTAACATTGGTAGAAGAAAAGAATGCTGCGATTTGACTGAAAAAGAAGGGATGCCAGCAGGTGTTGGTGAGGTGTATGCAGAGTGTAGTGGAGAGACTTAGGTGAAGTGTTTGTTAGAATATAGAAGAAAGCTTGGATGATTATAACTGCATGTACAGTAGAAATTGGTGTGATTTTGTCCCTGTACAAGAATAAAAGTTATAGAACCGAGTAAAAATTACCTCGGTATAAGTGTTGGGTGATGTAGGAAAGGTGTATGGAAGATATATAATAGAGAAAGTATGGGAAATATTGGAAACATCTGATGAGTGACAAACATTGTGCAGATCAAATATTTGCTAAGAAGCAGATAGTGGAGAGAACTTTTGGAAAGGAATGTAAGGTATTTATGACATTTATGGATCTGGAAATAGTGTATGACACGGTAAACAGGGAGACGTATTAGATAATTTTGTTTATATGTGGTGTGGATGGAAAACTAGAGATAGGGATTAGGCAGGTCTTGGTTGGTGAACAGTGGGATGTCTCAGTCTTGTTGTATGCAAATGATACTGTTTCGCTTGCCAATAGTGGACAGGAGCTTGGCAGACTGGTGAAGTTTTGTGGCTACCCATTAGCATCGAGCTTTGAAAGTAAATGTGGGTAAATGTAAAGTAAAGGTGACTCACAGTGTAATATGATGGCGAATGCAGAAAAACTTAAATTGGCAACGTAAACGCTGGAGCAATGATAGAGAATAGAAATAAATGTGCAAAGGGAGTGGAAAGCAGAATAGCACAAGGAAGGAAAGTGGCTGGTGCTTTGAAGGCTTTGATTCGAAACAGAGGTCTGATTGTGGCAGCGGCAAGAGGATTGCATGAAGGGGTTTTAGTTATTATATTGACATACGGGTTTAGGTCTTTGGCATAGCATAGAAATGAAAAGTCAAGAGTAAGAGCAGTGGAAATGGGGCAGTTGAGGGATGTGTTTAGAGTGCAGAGAGTTGCTGCGACAAGGGATAATGTGGTTCGTGAAAGCTGTGTAGTAAGGATGTCTGTAATCACCAGAGCCAGTGAGAATGTGTTTATATGGTACAGTCATTGGGAGATACATGGATATGAATAGGGTGATGAAAAGGGTGTATCACAGCGAGTATGAAAGTGGGGGTAGGTCAAGAAAAAGAGCAAGATGGAGAGATTATGATAGTGAAAAAAAAAAAAAAACCATGAAGGTTGATGAGGCAAAGGACTGACAGTGGATCGAGCTGGTTGAGAGTTTGGTACGGAAAAGTGTATCAGTTTGACACCTCTGTTTTTTCACGGTGACGTGACAGTCATCGGATTGACGCAAGCTGATGAGTGATATGAAGCGCGTAAGTTTGAAAGTTTATGACCATGAGGCGGAGTCAGGATTCTGGGCTCTTCAATGATGAGTGAAGGTAACAGTGGGCCAGGTTAATTGAACAGACTTCTGACAGTTTTCCCTGTTTTTTTTT
>JAGKTI010034575.1:0-11430 GCA_018397915.1 Birgus latro | reverse complement strand
ATACAGTAAACCCTTCACAAGTTGAAATATATGGGGCTCTACCCTGGTTCAAATTATCAAATTTTCAGTCTTACCGAATTTTCACCCCCAAAACTGCCAAGAAAATACCTATTACTTGTCCTTTCAACACTAAATTGAAGGAGCATATAGCCTATAAATTAATAAGTTTTGACAAAAAACAATTTAGTGCATTTACTATACTTAACCGCTTCAGTGCCGAGTGTATTTTCATCTTGTTCTTGCTGCCACACGATTTTATTCAGTGTAGGGAGGATCTGTGGAAGTGCACGGGGTTGATACAGCCTTCATTAACCCCTTCAGAACGTGAGTCCAGTCCTGAGTGCCATAAAATCAGCTGAAGGAAGCGTAAATTAAGTAGAAACAGACGTCACGATACTGAAGTGGTTAACTGGTAGAAAATCATTCACAGAGGCAATACAGTCCCATCGGCAGCGTGTGCTGGAGATGGATTTCCACCCCCCAAACTGCAAAAACAATACTTATTTCTTGTCTTTTCAACACTAATGTAAAGGAGCATATACAGTGTATAAATGAATAAAGAAAGATAAAAACGGAACAATTCAGTGCACCTAATTTACCTTTCGTTAGCGGCAGTACAAATTCGTCGGCAGTTTGTTTTGGAGACGGAGGTGGCTGAGTTCACACTTTAATGTAAATTCTAAACAGTACCCAGTATTACACTCTACATTAAGAACTAAACTTAAATGTAATCACTATAATAGAGCAATGTAACACTTGCAATAATAATAGTACTGAACTTTAATCATGATCACTCAACACTAAGTCACACGCACACACTTTTTTTTTTTTTTTTTTTAGCTTCATTCCCTTATGACTAGAGGTGCCAGTATCACTTCTTTTATGCTTTGAACCTTCCATGGCAAGGCAGAAGGCAAAAAAAGAAGAGCACTTCTCAGCACTAGATGACAGTAAGAATGGCGCCACCACGGCTCCAAAGGCAAGCAGCAGACTGGCGCCACGTGTCCGCCTGGCGCCATTTCTCCCTCTACCTCCACATTTCGGCCTACTTACATACGTGGTCTCGGCCTGAGTACATCTAACCGAAGATTCCGTCTTCTAAAAGTTCAACTTGTGAAGGGTTTACTTATACACTGTGTATATAAACTGTACATACTGTACAGTAATCCTTCAATTATCTGATATAATAGAGCCAAAGGTATGTCCGGATATGGTTAAAATCTGGATACGGAGCAATATCCTCTACTATACCCATACCCTGCCTATACCCAACCTACTACCTCTACCCAACCTATATGTACAGTGCCTCTCCTAACTTTGGCAGTGTTCTCTGGTCCTTCAGCTGTATTTAGACATCAAAACCCACACAAGAATATCCAATGTAATTCTAGACATTAAGAAAATAATACATAAACAATAAAAATCCACAAATATCCTACCTACTGTATAATGCACAGTACCCCTCCTAATTGTGGCTGTGTTCTCTGCTCTTTCAGTGTTGTAATTAGACATCAAAACACATATCCAATATACCGTAATCCTAGACACTAAGGAAGCAATGTATAAACAACGAAAGTCCACAAAAAAATTAATGAAGACTACAGTTGCAATAAGTATTTTTAACCCTCTTGGGAACCATAAGTTTTCAAAAGGTTTCTGGGGCAACAGAGTGATGGTTGCTTCTGCAGCACAAAGAAAGCCTTCCCATGGCCAAATATGCCCCCTGCAATTGGTTATATTGGCATAAATTGCATACCATCATCTTCACTGGTGTTTATACTATAAAATAAGCTAATAAAAACACACAAAACTGATGAGCAGAAGTACAGAAATGCAGTGAGAACAAACTTGTTCAAGAGTAAAAAATATCTTCAAATAACTTCCCAACATCCTAGCACAAAATTTTGGCCAGACCATGCAAGAACTAAGCATATGTCTAGATGCAGAATTTCATGAGCTTTCTCATGGTGTTTTCAGAATTTTGATACGACCCATAGTATTCAAATAAATCGTCCAAAACTAATAAATTCACTGGTGGCGATGCAAGAAGGGTGGGAGGCAAGGCAAGCGATGCTAGGGTGGGGGAGGACTGAGGGATGGGGAATGAGATAAGTCTGGCAGCAGTGAGCATGGGAGGGGATGGAGGAGGGACGGGGAGGGAGATAAGCCTGGCAGCAGTGAGCATGGAAGGGGACGTAGGAGGGATGGGGGGGGGGGAACGAGAGCTGCTGAGGGACTTTGACCGTTCACTGAGGAGACAGACAGACTCTTTTGCTCAGCAGGTGGGTTAGGCTCTGCGATACTTGTGTGGGACCAGTACGTTCCCATTGATCCAATCAGCCGGGGGACTTTGACCATTCGGTGAGGAGCTGAATGGGCATTTTCAGTCAGCTTGTGGATTGCGGTCTGTATTATTCTGTATTACTCATGCGCAATCATTGGCATCCAAGTGATCTGGGTGGCCGAGGGACTCTGACCATTCGGTACAGATCCGGACAGCCATTTTGACTCAGCCTGTGGGTTACGGTCTATTACCCGCAAGTGGCTGGTAGCATCCTGCAACGTCCATCTCAGCAGTTACTTAACAACAAACAAGGGATGAGGCTATGGCACACCTAATGTCTGACTAGGTTTGTATCTCTGACTGGGGTAAAAATAATCTTGTAGTTTTTTATGCATCAAAGACTCAGTCCTTACACCTATCAACCCGACAAAATCTTCCACAGGAGTACCCACTAATGTTTAATAATGTCCAGCTCAGTCCTGCATCATCTTTGAGCATGCTTGAGGTTTCATTTACTCGGGATTTATTTAAGAAAGAATATATTACATCTCTTGTCAAATCTGCTTCCAAGAGATTAGGTGTGCTAAGCTGACTCCGAACCTTCTTTACCCTTGTACAGTTGTTGACTTTATACACAGGTTTTATTCCCCCCTGTGTGGAGTACAACTCTCATGTGTGGGGAGGATCCCCACATACAGCTCTTCTCAACAGGGTGAAGTCAAAGGCTTTTCATCTCATTAACTCTCCTCCTCTTACTGGCTACCTTCAACCTTTGTCTCTTCGCTACACTACTGCATCTTTATCTCTTTTCTATCGCTGCTTCAATGGTCACTGTTCCTCTGAACTGTCTGCTTGCATCCCTCCACCTCAACGACGGGCACGTAGCACCCGTCTAGCAACAAACTCTCATCCCTTTTCTATCCAACCCTCTAATGCAAGAGTTAACTGTTACTCCCAGTCTTTCATTTATGCAACAGGTCAACTCTGGAACTGTCTTCCTCTGTCTGTACTTCCTACTTCCTATGATCTCCAGTCTTTCAAACGCAGTGTGTCCAGGCATCTTGAAATGAACGGATCTTGAATTTGACTCTCTTTCGTATTGTTTTTGTTTTTTCTTGGAAGGAACAATTTGTGGGCCCATGGCCTCTGGTTCCTTCTTCTTCTTAAAAAAAAAAAAAAAAAAAAGGTGAACCAGGTGGCTGTCGGACCTTGACCACTCAGTAGGGATCCGGACAGCCAATTTAGCTCAGCTCCCCAGCCACCAATGTCAGAACTTTTACGTTCGGATACGGACAATATACTGTATATAAAGGTTGTCACCTACTTTCTATTGGGTTACGTTCCAAAAAACTGATCATAAGTGGAATTTATTGTAAATCAAAAATGCATTTAAGAAACCTAACCAACTGGGACGAGGTTATTAAGTGTGACCTCAGCGTTAAGGGACTGAACAGGGAGGCTGCCATAGATCAAGCAGCATGGAGAGCCACAATTAGGTGACCAAGCCCAACACATGCAAGCATGTTGGAGCCTTCAAAAACGAAATGAAACAAATAAGTTATATTCAGGTGTTAGGCTTAGGTTAGCTTCATTTACAGCTGGTAGACCATTTAGATTGCCTTTGAACTTGTTTTGGGCTTATTTGGGTGGGTTTTGGACTTGGTAGGGGGGAAGACAAGGATGAAAAATCCATCCCATTACTTTACAACTTTACATGTTAAAACTACTCCGATATACAATACCCCTCCTAACGATTTTACCTAACCAATTGCATCATTAAACCGGGGTATACCTGTATATATATTCAACAAGAACACTGAAATAAAATGTATGAGTTAACTCTTTTTGGCAAGGAATACTGTACTATTTTTCTATAGTAGTAGAGAGGAAAAGTTTGAATGTAATGGAGATGAGGTGTCTGAGGAGTATGTGTGGAGTGACGCGTATGGATCGAGTGAGAAATGATGAAGTGCGAAGGAGAACTGGAATTGTTCGGGAGATGGCTGATCGAGTTGAACAGAGGGTGTTGCGATGGTTTGGGCATATGGAGAGAATGGATAATAAGCGATTGGTGAAAAAGATAACTAGATCTGATGTGAGAGATGTAAGGCTGAGAGGAAGACCACGAATAGGATGGATGGAAAGTGTGAAGAGAGCGTTGGATGCGAGAGGGTTGTCTGTTGAGCAAGGAAGAGTGGCTGTGCTTGATAGAAATGAATGGAGAGAAATTGTGAATGAATAAATGATGACGCAGCCCTGAGGGGATATTCTCCTGCATTTTGTCTGATCAGCTGATCAGGTCAGGTGCAGGTAAGGGGCTGGATCCATTATGATGTGGCAGGGGTAAACCAGCTTTGCTGTCGGGCCCTGCTGCGGATGTCACTGACTGCACTGCGTGGTTAACCCTCGTGCAGTGTGGTGCGGTGAGGATCTGCCCCTTCTCCCCTTTGGGGCTAAGATGCGAATGAATGTGTATGAGTGGATGAGTAAATTGGTAGTGTGTTGACCTGTCTCGGCTACCTCCCTTTTCTTGGGGGAAGCAGCCTAGGTATATAGATAGAAAGATAGATTTTTTTGTGTTTAGTTTTTCTGTGGAGAAAGTTGATACCAGTACAGTATGTGATTTTTAGCAATTTCATTTCTGCCTACGGGTGACTTTACACTCCCTCTTTGTCTATCTTTCTTTCATTCTTTCCAGTTCCTTCTGCCTATGGGTGACTCTACACTAAGTGACAAGATACTGTACATAGTTTGCTGTACACCAGGAAACCATTTACAATACTGGGTGGTAACCATATAACCAAGTTATGGCGCCTGGTGGTTTAATGGGTAATTGCGGAGTTCCAATAGGATTGAGCCATTGTAGGTATATATCTAAGGGGTGGTTGGTGTTTATTGCTCATGTAATGCCACTCAGGGAGAAGTGAGGCTGGTCACTCTCATCTTAAATGTCAGGATCAACTTGCCTAGCCCCAGGATCCTATGCTCCTCATGGGGCAATGTAGAATTGGATGATGAATGAAAGAAGAACCTACACCAGTTCCACAACTATATGTAGCTATACTGTATTATTTAAGTGCAAATAATGGGTATACAGTAGGCGCAGAAAGTATTGACGTTTTTTTGGCCAAAGTCATTCTTCTTCGCATTAAGTGAAGTAGGGTCAATACTACCCTCCCCTGTGATGCGAAATGAGCTGACGCTTTTTCAACGGGAGCTGGCAACCCTGCTTGATAGGTTTGGCACCACAGGAGCAGGCTTAGTAATGTTTGGGCAGCCACAGGAGGAGGATTGTCTCTGTGTGTGATGCACCACGAGGGCATGTTTTGACTCAAATAACACAGTTATTTGGTTACCTACCACATTCTCATCATGCCTAAAGTAACCACAAGCAAGGACAAACGTGTGGAAGTGATTACTTTATACAAAACTGGCCACAAACTCCCATTTATTGCAAATCAGATGGTGTTAGACTTAGGACAGTGCAGAGACTGGTGAAGCGGTTCAAGGACAGTGGGGAGGCCATTCCTCGCACTCCACTTCCCAAGCCTGGAAGACCTCGTAAGACAACCTTCAGGACTCATCAGCTGATCTCAAGGCAAGTTAGCAAGGATCCAAGGCTAACAGCACGGGATTTAAAAGAAAAGAACCCACAGTTGCTGGCAGATGTGTCTGTCAGAAGTGTGCAGCAGCTGTTGCATGACGATCTGGGCTACAGGAGTTTTTGTGCTCGTAAAAAACCACTGCTAACTGCACTTCAGAAGAAAAAGAGAGTAAATTTTTGTAAGAAATATCTTGCCTGGAGTGAGGAGCAATGGAAAACTGTGCTTTGGAGTGATGAGTCAACATTTACTGTCACTGGTACCCCTTCATCACGAGTGTACCGCAAACCAGGCAGTGACCCCCTGGATCCTAAGTACACTTCCAAGTTTGTTAAATACCCAGCCTCACTCATGGCTTGGGGCTGCTTTACATATTATGGTGTTGGTAGGTTGGTAATTCTACCTGCAAATGAAAAAGTGAACCAGAATAATTATTTGGAGCTCTTATGTGATGTTTTAAGTGACTCTTTCGATAAAACCAAGGCAAGAGTATTTATGCAAGATTCTGCCCCTGCACATGTTGCAAAGTCAGTGAAACAGTGGCTAACAGACTGTGAGGTTCCCTTTATTCGAGACTGGCCCGGAAACAGCCCAGATATCAATCCCATTGAGAATTTATGGGCGCACATGAAGCGGCAGCTGCATAGTATGGACACATCATCTTTGCCTAAACTTGAGGCTGCAGCTATGGAGCAGTTTTAGTCCGTCTGCTCTGCAAAACTACGCCATCAGTCTCCCCAGACGCCTTAAGAAGATAATAAAGGTGAAGGGGAATGCCAGTAAATACTAAATTCAATGGTGAGTGTTATTTTATTTGTTTCTCCTTGCTAACCACAAGAATGTTTTTTTTTTTTAAGATGGCGTCAACACTTTCCGCGCCTACTGTAAATAGTCTTCTTTTAAAGTTTGTTGTTTTTCCCCAATTTTGATATGTCTTTTTTTCAATAATTAGATTATGAAATACAGTAGAGGGTATCAATAGCTACCAGTAAATCTGAAATTAATAGCACTACATCTTTAATAGAAATAGATGCAGGATAAAATGCAATATTTTACATTACCGGTACCTTGTTTTGATCATTTAGCATCTGTAATCCGGGCTCCTACACTTCTCATGGGGCAATGTAGGATTGGATGATAGATGGATGAATGGAATAATGAAATACAATATAGTTATAAGAACACTAGTCCTCCCATTTCTGAAATGTTAACAAAACTTTCCTTTGTCTAACAATTCTTTCCGAATTTCATACAATAAATATATATGAGAGAGGGGGGTGTGAGTTGGGAGCGTGGTAGCGAAATGGCAGGGGACAGAGTGACATGGAGGCGATTTGTTTGTGGCCACCCCGTTCGGGATTGAGGCGTCTGGCAATAGATAGATAGATAGATAGAAATATTATGTAACAATAAATATAATGTTATATTTCAGTAAGTCCTCGTATTTTGACGAGTTTTACTTTGATGCTTCATTTTTCGTGAAAGAAAAAAGTTTCCAACATGTCGCAAACTTTGTCATTTTCTCCCAATCTTCGTCGCTGCTTCCAGCTGGCAGCCGACACTTAGCAGACGACGCATACCGATGTTCATTTGTTTGCGGCCATCTTGAGAACACCTTGCCCTATATCGATACAGCGGTGGTACTACAGACCCCGTCATCATTGTGTTTTTTGTGCAGCCGAGAAGCAGAAGATTTTGCAGCTCATTGAGGAGGGGTTGACAGCCCCTGAGATAGGTTGCCTGACTGGGGCTCCTGGCAGCATCATAAGGACACTCAGAAAAAACAAGGCAACTCTCAAAAAGCAGATGAGTGAACGTAAAATAACAATAAAGTAAATGTGTCTGTGTTTTTTTTTCCTTAACCTTTATTTGTGCCACTGTTTATTACTGTAGCCACCTAATGGAGTTATTTTTTAGAGTTAACCAACTTTAACCAACCAAGTGTTAGTTAGAACAATTTGGGGGAAGAATATACAGTATTGTAATGAAAATCGGTAACATTGGTTACTGTTATGTTGCATCATACCCCTAAGGAAGAACAAGGAACCTCTCAACAAGCAGGTAAGTGCACGTAAAATAACAATAAAGTAAATGTGTGTGTTTTTTTCCCCCTCAACCTTTATTTGTGCCACGGTTTTTTACTGTATCAATATTCATCTAATGGAGTTAGTTTTTAGAGTTAACCAACTAAAGTGTTAGTTAGAACAATTTGGGGGAAGAATACACAGTATTGTACTGAAAATTGGTAACACTGGTTACTGTTATGTTACATCATACCCCTATGGAAGAACAAGGAACCTCTCAACAAGCAGGTGAGTGTACACAAAATAACAATAAAGTAAATGTGTGTGTTTTTTTCCCCCTCAACCTTTATTTGTGCCACTGTTTTTTACTGTATCAATATTCACCTAATGGAGTTAGTTTTTAAAGTGTGATCAGATGCACAAGCCTAGACACAGCAGGGGTGGACGAAATGGATGTAAGACACCACTTGACACACTACGACTTAGACTCAAATGTGGTTGATATAAAAGAGGAAGAGATGACCTCTAGTGAAGTGAATGAAAGGCCAGATCACACTGCACAGAAGATGATGACCACCCAGAAATTGTCCCACAGCCTGTCCACCATAACCAACATTGCAACAACCTTCGAGACATACACCGGGACTATGCCTGAGGCTACCCAGATCCTATCCACCTTGAATGATCTGAAGTCTCAAGAGATGGCAGTCTACAACAGAAACATACTGGAGCAGAGACAAGCCAGGATCACACGATTTTTTACTGTGACACAGAATGTGGCTGCTATTATGCAAGACTTAGATGTGACAGGAGAGGAGGATGAAGGAGGAGAAGTGGACAGGGAGGAAGTGAAGTTTCTGGAGCCAGAATTTGACTTTGAGGGCTTCGGCTTAGGTGATAGGACTTCCCCAGAGAGGACCATGTCACCTAGTAACTAGCCCATCCACCCTCAACACACCTTCACCTGCCACTCATGCCAATGTTTACTTTATTTCTGGTAAGGATTTTTGGTGCTGCAGCTCTTTATAACAGTTCTAATGTCATTTCAAGTACATGTTTATTGTGTTATGCTGTATAAGCAACTAGTAAACACTCCATATTTAATTTTGGGTAGGGCCTGATTGGTGTTTTAGTACTTTGATAGGGTAGGTAGCTGTCCCACTGGAATGCCCATCTGTTTTTCCCATTGATTCTTAACTTCACACTTCGACGTTTCATGTTTCACGACATTTTGGCGGAACATCAAAACAGCGAAAAATGAGGACTTACTGTACCCTGAAAATCCCTGAACTGTATACAAAGTTTAAAAATTAAAGACAGATATTAATAGGAAAAAATGAGTTTATTAAAAAAAAAAACATGGTTTAAACTATATTTAAACCAGTCCACTCTCCAAAGAGATATTTGTCTTTTCAGCATATGAAGATGCAGTAATCAAGATATTGTACTCTTTTCCTCTTTCAGGGTATGCAGACTCCTCTTCTGTGCAGCCCAGTGAGCCTGATGTGGTCCATGATGCCAAGGTTGTGTACAGATACGTACAGGAACGTTGTGGTGCCTCACCCCTTATTGTCTGGGGCCACTCACTTGGTACAGGGTCAGTAGCACAGACGGTGGGAGATCGTACCCATGATTTCCTATCCCTTTTAATACAGATAGCTAATGAGAGCAAAAATCTATGATCAGGATCTCCCCATCATATGCAGAAATTAAGTTTGGGTGATGGTGGAAAAGGTTATACAGTAAACGTCCTCCAATCCGACCACCAATACTCCAAATTTCAAGGCAAAAAAATTTTCTAATTTTTCTGGTCTTTATCTAAGGATTTATCTGGCTTGGTCTTGCACCTGGACTTGGATGTACCTGCCTGCAACTATTTAGCTACACTTCTGTGCATTTTTGATATCATTTTAAGTGTTTATTTAATGATCATATACATTTTTCTAATGTTTTCAAAGGTCCCTCCCAGTAGTCCGAGAAAAACAATACGGTAATCCTGAAGACCCATGGTCCCCTGCCATTTGGATTACAGGACTTTTACTGTTAATCCAGTATGGCTAATTGTGTTGTGAAGAACAGGGTTTTAATTTATGCGATGTGGTGACAGGGTATCAACACATGCAGTAGGTGACCTGTGCCTAGGGGGAAACCATCCCACAGCACTTGTCCTTGAGTCCCCGTTCAACAACATCAAGGATGAGATCAAATTTCACCCACTTTCTTCTGTAAGTATGCACATTCTTCTTTCCTTTTAAGTTTGATATGTTCGTAAAAAAATATATACAGTAATCCCTCTAATATCCGGACGTCCAATAACCGGACATACTCACTAACCGGACATTCTGGGCTGCCCAACCCCCAAAATGAAAAAAAATCCGAAAAAAATCGATTATTTTTCGATTTTTGGGGACCGCGTTAGATTGAATTTCCCGCGCGTGCCGATCCCCTCTGTTTACACTCGTGACGCAACTATCAGTCGCCATTACCCACTCCCCCCCTCCCTCGTGAACAACTCCAAAAATGGCGGCCAAAGTGATTGCTTTTGTGGTGATACCCTACCTCCTACAGTGCTTGATACTGCTCATCACCTTCTTCATCATGTGTGTGATGATGGCCCCGCCTCCTGAGAAGAGGAAAAGAGTGGTTCTGACTCTGGAGAAGAAGAGGCAGATACTGGACAAGGTGGACGCCGGCTGGTCAACAGGGCGCATCTTACGTGAGTTCAACCTCCCTCGGTCCACCTTGTTTGATATCAAGAAGTCCTGAGACAAACTACAGCAGTACACGGCTGATTTCGCATCAAAGACCAGACGAAACGTGCAGAGGAAGGTGATGTTTACTCCTAAGTATGCAGGCATCGACCGCTCCACGTTGATTTCGTATCGACAACAATGTGCTGCTGGTGTGTTGGTACGTGGAACGGAGCTGAAAGCTGCTGCTGAGAAGTTCACAAGGCTCCATGGATCGTCACTAGACCACACGGGAATTTACTGTTGTGTAAAGTGCAGTGAAGTGATGTTATTCCAGTTATTAAAAAAAAAACTTGGTGAAAGTGTTGGTGAGAAGTGCTGGTGATTCTCAAGTGGAAAGGTGTGTCAGGTGCAACGTCTTCCTGTCAGTCTGAGATGATAGAGTGGGTTATTACATCAGGACGGCCGCTTTTTGTTCGTAAGTACCCTAACTTCATGCCTAACGTGTTTTCATCATGCTGTACATGTGTTAAAAAATTACCGAAAATGTTAATCATAATTTCCTGCTTGCTATTTAATTTTTCCATCCATGGTTCTTAAGCAAAACAGCTAGAAAAAAGGTTGAAGCAGTGAATTTCATGTCCGGTTCTAACCTAACCTAACCTAACCTATTGTTACCATAAAGATTTTCATGCCTAACTTGTTTTCATCATGCTGTACATGTGTTAAAAAATTACCGAAAATGTTAATCATAATTTCCTGCTTGCTATTTAATTTTTCCATGCATCGTTCTTAAGTAAAACAGCTAGAAAAAAGGTTGAAGCAGTTAA
>JAGKTI010034574.1:0-11430 GCA_018397915.1 Birgus latro | reverse complement strand
TCTCTCTCTCTCTCTCTCTCTCTCTCTCTCTCTCTCTCTCTCTCTCTTACTTTACACCCTCAAAGACTAATGCTTTTAGTTTATCTGATCTTCTCTCTGTCTCTTCCCCTCTCCGTCTGTCCATCCCACACTGTCTCCCCTCACCGTGGCCTGGGTACCACCGCTTAATTATTCTCTCATTGTTCAGACCACGCCACACTGATTCTAGTCGCCTTCCTTTAATTTACCTCCCTACCTACATACTCGCTCCCCTCGTCCCTTCCCTTTCCCTCATTACAAGTTCCTTTCCGCTGCTTTTCATCAAATGCTTCAGCCCAACTCTCACTTCACAGCTGCATGGGTCCTTTACTTAGGCAAACACAACGGTAGAATGAATGTTAAAACGAATTATCTTAAAACAATCTACAGTTAGATGAGGCGTTTATTTACGTAAACACACCTGTCTACTTAACAGTAATACCATTTCAAAGCTGCATGTAATCAACACACACACTAGCACAAACTTGGCATTAATGTTAATATGATCGTCATTTAAGACACTTATAGCTAAACAGGGTCATTATCATAGAAATCACGCGCCAGAACGAAAAATTATAATGGAGTTAAAACAATCTTCATCCACAGTTTGTAGTATGGTAGAGCTTGGCTTCAATAAGCACATCAAACTCAGTCATGGTCGGAATAAGTCTAACTCTCATTCTAGCTTACTCCAAACGATTTTACCTAGCTAAGAGTCAGTCATAGAAGCGCCACAGCTGGATAGGGCCTTAACAAAGACAAACACAAGTGTGGACGAATCTGTATATAATCTCCAATTAAAAGATCTTTAGTTGGATAAGACATTCACTTTAACACATTTAACAGTTTCACAACATTTCACAGCTATATGGAACCTTCACGCAGAGAAACATTTAGGCATCATATGCATTTAATGATCCACCACTTAAACCACATACACTTTGAGGGAAGCAACTAGCAATGTGACTATTGTTTCCTGCGGTAAATAAGACCTCCACTTACAGGAACCCAAAGGTGGCATGAATATATAAACACTCTCCACTTAACAACACAACAAATTAGATGGCGCCACTTAGCTATCTAGCCTTTGAATTTCCTCATCCTTCAACTAGAAAAGGATTCACTTACGTAGAAGCAAATGTACACTTCCGCAAGCATTAAACAACATTTACTGGTAAATGGGCTTTTTACCTAGACAAAGTAGAAAAAGAGGAAGAAATGAATGTTCCAATTATACCCAATTAAAATTCTTAGTTAAATAGATAGATACTGTAGATCGATAGATAGATAGATATGAACTGATATACAGACAGACAAACAGATAGACATATAGATAGACAGATAGACTGATAAAGAGACAGGCAGGTAGATAGACTGAGACAGACAAGCAGAAAGACAACAGATAGATAGATAGATAGATAAAGATAGTGATAGGACATTAATTATGCCAACACAGAGATAGAATGGATGTCAAACCATCTTCCTCAAAAAGCACTTGCAATTAGAAGAACTTCAGTCAAGGGGACACAGATCATGACTAATTGTTAACAGGTCCCCAACTTGACAATTTAAACATTCCTTTTCTCAACTTGCAACACATTTTTTTTTTTCAACAGGCCAATGTTTAATGTCAACTGTTACATAATAGTTTGCAGTGGTTTATCATACCATTGTTGACAAAGAACATGATAGCTTCGAAGTATGAAAAGCCCATTCTCATTGCTGTCCTGCATAATGTACGGTTACATAATGAATACCCAATCTTCCTGGACCCCTGTCACAACTCCTACAATCGGCGAGTCCAGGCTACATCGGAAACTCGAGGACTTCCCCCCGCGGTGTTCATTGCATCTAGGCGTACGGTTCATAGCTCGGCTCTAGAGGTGTAAAGTCATAATCTTCTCTTACTACACAGTAAAAATGACCTCTTTCCGAATCATCTTCCATTTTTATCTTACACATCGACCGGTGGATATTATCTAAGAAAGTTCTAAACAAGATCCATTAGTATCATGCTCTGGGATGCCAGAGTCAGATCCGGTATTATGATATTAGCGGAGTTCAGTGACGTGGCAGCACGATTAGCAAACAGTGATGGAGGGATACAACTAGTTACAACGATAAGGTGTATCCCCAAAATTCTTACGATTTACTCCGAGGAGGTACACTACCATGAATGAAGCTGTCAGGTACCGCTCAAAATTACTGAGAAAAGACAATTGTAAGAATAAGAACCGTCCTTATCCATCATTCTAACCTGCAGTGCGGTCACGGAAAAGGAAGTGCTCCTAACCTGAAAGAAAACGGGTAGCACAGGAAACTATACGGGGCACGAGGAAGCATTCACTCTGCCACTACTTTAAGCCTAGCAAAGCTTTGTCTCACCTGCTATTGAGCTGCTACGTCGAGGAAATGTTAACTGCCTCTGCCAAGTGCCGGTTATTCTTACAGTATATTATGTACGTGATGAAACTGCCGTACGTTTCGTGATGGAAATACTTCAGGCTAAGCTTTCATCCATTGGCACCACGTAGAGTTTCTTTTTAAGCTGAATATGTACAAACAATCGAAATTTTCAAGTCCTTGAATGTTTCTGAAAACCTCAGTTAGCTTTTCGTGCAAATGCCTAGTCTCTAAATAAAAAAAGGTTCTTTTTATGGGACGCCACATCTCTGATGGATGGGAGAAGTTTATTATCTGGCCCTAGGTCACATTATCCTGTTTTAGGGTCGGTAACCTGAACGGCACAGCATATTCCAGGTGAGCCCATACTCGTATACGAGAACTGTTAAAAAAAAAAAAAAAAAACCATCCCCCTTTTTTTGTACCTAAACTGCCACTTTATTAAACGTCCAAACCTTTTGATTTTTTTTTGATTTTACTGCACTGTCTGGATAAATTGAGATTACTGTTAAGTACTCGTACTACACAGCCCACAAATGCAGCCAATCTGGCACCAAATCTCAATAAACATATTTTTCACTTCAATGTCCAAAAGCCTTCCTCACCTATACCCGTGTGTGACGCACTGGGTGGGGAGCAGGTCACTTTTTGAGAGAGAAGTGGTTTTTCTTGGACATACGGATCTTCTGCCGTTCAAGACCCATAAAACATAACGAATATGCACAGTGACACAGAGGTGTTCTTCGGCCCATCGCATCAATCATCCGTCTGGATTCGTAAAAGTCGCTTGGACGTATGTATAGTCAGCCAAAAAAATTGTGTCTTTGTCCCGACCCCCGTAAATAGTCTACCAGATAAGTCGAGGCAGCAGGGATAGCTTCACAAGTATAGCAACTGTATCAGACCAGACGGTGGTGGGGGTGAGTAGTTTAGGAGAGGGGGTGGGGCAGTGGAGGATGTGTGTGATGTAGTTATTGCTGGCAGTGTAGTCTAGCAATACACCGCAGAGTAAAGGTGCTAAATGTGATATTGCACCTGATTTAATCCATCCATACATCCATCATCTAATCCTATGTCGCCCCACAGAGGAGCGTAGGAGCCCGGGGCTAGGCAAGTTGGTCCTGACATTAAAGATGAGAGTGACCAGCTTCACTCATCCCTGGGTGGCATTACTTGAACAATAAACCCAAACCACCCCTTGGATATAAGCCTTCACCGGCTCAATCCGATTGGAGCGCCTTAATTGCCCACTAAACCATTAAGTGCCAAAATTTGGTTATATGGTTACCACCCACCATAGTAAATGGTTTCCTGGTGTACAGGAAACCATCTGGCTTGTCACTCAGTGTACAGTCACCTACAGGCAGAAGGAAGAGAAAAGAACGAAGGAAGAAAGAGAGAAGAGTGAGAGTAAAGTCACTCGCAGGCAGAAGGATGAGGAAAGATTGAAGGAAAGAAAGACAGAAGAGGATGGAAGGAAAGAAGGATGGAGGAGAGGAAAGGGCAGACACCCAAGAGCATCACTACATCGAGTGAGTGGATGGTGAACTCCCCCACCTACCACAGACCTGCCTGATTATAATACCTGTAAATATTGAAATGTATCGTCGACCTAAAACAATGCCCAGAACGTGTAGCCAAACAAACTTTAGCAGAAAAGACGAGGTGCTACCCCGCCCCCTCCCAACCTTCCTGCCACACCCCCTCCGCGAGATATCAACTAGCCACATAACATCGGATTATAGGACAGACTGCTGTGTTTTTGCTTTATGTTTACCATCCGAACATGGCAGGATATATACGCTATGTGTGGCAAAGAGGCACAGAGGCCTTCACAGTAATAACGAGAAAAGCATTTGTTTCCACAAGTAGTCAGTGTTTCGGTAAAGGTGTCTGGGAAACCTAGCCACAGGTGTTACTCAAGGTGATGAAACCAAGATATATACCCACCAGCCACCAGGAGTTAGTCATATCTTCGCAGTCATTCGGTATCTATATTGGGCGACAGGAATTAGAGGGCAGATTCATGTTATCACTAATAAACGCTATTTAAAACTATCATAATCATAACGTTTCATTAAATTCCAAGCACTGGTTATGAAACGTATTCCACCGGTATTCCGTCCTCTGAAGTATGCCAAATACCAAAGATGAATTAGACATGACAACCTATGTATATGAAACTGCAGTATAGTTTGCCTACATATAAGCGTATGGTGATGCATATGTAGATATTTAGTGACAATAGTGGAAAAAGTTGACTAAAACTCTATTAACCAATATGTCATTCCCAACAGTATCCACTCGACAGTAATACAAGGTATATAAAACGTGTAGGATATAAAAACATGTGGTGAGGTAATTTATGCAGTTTCATTTTATATAAAGGTATAAAAACAAATATCTTTACGGTGTATCGCTAGACTACGCTGCCAACTGTAACTATAGCTCACACATCCTGTACCACCCCACATCCACCCCTAAACTACTGACTTCCACCACTGTCAGGTCTGACGCAGTTGCCAGCTTGTGAAGCTATTCCTGCTGCCTTGACTAATCTGCTCGAATATTTACGGGGTTCTGGACGAAGACACGACGTTTTTGGCTGACTATACTACAGCTGCTGGTCTGACCCATGTCTGTGAAGTGCAGGACAGAAAATTAACTTTCTCCATGATTATGAACATTCAGATAATGGTGGCACAGATATGACTGTGCTTAAAATGGCCAATACCATTTGTTCTGTTTCTTGTTGATCCTTATCTCATTCTAGTGGTTTAGTTACTCTTCTAGGAGCTGCCTAGCATGGCCAACCGGCCTACTGCAGTTATCCTCTCTTCTTATGTTCTTAAGCTTTTGAGCTGTGCAGTTATGTTGATGTTATACGTGAAATGAATGCCGTGCTGAACACTCGTCTGTGCGTATTATGCTGCGTGCCGTGACTGAATTTCTGACTGCCGAATTAATCTCTTCCACTGAAGTTCATCGAAGAATACAGGTTGTTTATGAAGTAACATCACAAATCTTTACTTCAAAAACAAAAAAATCAAAGTCTAGCGTTCAGCAGGAAACCTCATGGCCTTAATTTTCTGGAATGCAAGTGGCGTCATTCAAATGGAATTCTACGAACTCGGGACCACCATCCTTGCAGATAACTACATTTCAACACTCAAGACTCTAAAACAACGATTTAGAAGAGTTCCGAGGCAACAGAACAACGTTTTGAATCACCAAGATAATGCTCGACCTCACACCACGCGAACCACCATTGCAGCAGTCGACGAACTGGATCTTACCATCTCATTACGAGTACATCCACCATACAGTCCAGACTTGGCTGCATGTGACCTGCACCTCTTCCGAGAAATAAAGGAACGCCTTCGTGGATATCAGTCTGACTCAAATAAGAGGTGGAAAAGGATATCAGAAACCGAGGGCGGGGGGGGGGGGAATAAGCGAAGAGCTCCTTCATGATGGATTTAAAAAGCTTGTCCATCGTTGACAGAAGTGTATTAAACTGATTGGTGATTATGTTGACAAGCAATTATAGGCAGTAAAGGAAGACATATTTAAGACTACAGTATTTCAGTGGCTTAGAAATCAGTACAGTATATAGAACATGAGTTAATGACATGAAATCGTTACGTTTCATTCAACCCTCGCATATATACGTGTATATACATAAGTAGCACAATGTATCCAGTCGTACACTTGTAAACTAGTGTGTAAGTAAAAGAGAAGAACTATGTCAAACAATGTACAAAACAAAGTTCACAAGCATCTTTGGCTCATTGAACATAATTCCGCGGGAAGGAGAAAGAGTGGAAACTCTTCTTTATACGTAGCATTATTTGTCGCCCTCAAACAAAACGTATAAGCCTAACCCCTTGAATTAGATAACATAATTTAATGGTTTATTCTACGGCCGGTGGACTTGATTCAACTCGGATATACCGCTATTGCTGGAGAGATTAGTGTAGGCTACATATAACGCTCTTGTTGGAGGGGCTGATGTAGGCTACATATAACGCTCTTGTTGGAGGGGCTAATGTAGGCTACATATAACGCTCTTGCTGAAGGAGCTAATTTAGGCTACATATAAGGCTCTTGTTGGAGGGGCTAATGCAAGATACATATAACGCTCTTGCTGGAGGAGCTAATTTAAGCCACTTACAACGATACAGTTTCTCCTATATTCGTCCGGAATGTAGGAAGCATGTTGATATAAAAGAAGTCGTCTGGTTAAAGTGGTTGCTAAAATCGTCTCTTACCAACAAGAATAAAACCAAATGGATCTTCTCAAGCTGTAAGGAAGATTTAAAAAAAAAAAAAATAGACATATGTAACTGCATTCCTCGCGTTTTTGCGGTAATAATTTGGTGTCCTCTCCCGATCTCGAATATTTCTCCTCTCCCCCTGAAGTCATTCCAGTTTGAAAATACACACACACACACACACACACACACACACCTAAATCTATCAATATAGAGCCGTAGATAGATAGATAGACATCTTGCTTAAGAGATCAGGTGCCGTGATCATAAAGCATCTTAATCAATTTCAGCGATAAAATAATCTCCACTGCGGTCAACTATTATCAAGATTCTTTTTAGGTTGTCATTTTCACGTTAACTATTCGCTCTGGTGTGACTTTGAAATGTTTAGCTGTTCTGAGAGTTGACCACTTCATTCTGATGACGCATTTTCTTGTTATTGTCTGATGATTTAGGTTACGATGAGTCCCCAGGCAGTAAAGGAATTAAGGGAGACTATTTATTTCCCCTAGAATTCGAAGTCTATCATGAGCTCAATAAATACGTCTAGAGGTGGTAAATAATGAAATTAAAATCCCATTCAATTGAAAGACTTAAAATAAAAGCCTATCTAAAGACAACTCACATAAGAAAGTTTATAGATACCAGCTTCAGTTTCCACAGATAATTATGCAGTTTCTCTGGCTGCCTCACCCACTGGAAAATTGCAAGCCGCAAAAAGGATGACTTGGATAAACAGCAACGTCGGTGACCACACGTCCTGCAGTCGTATGATTATTATGCTGTTTACGATTAACATTAAAGGGTCTGACGCGGAAAAATAAACGTAGAAACAAATAACGCGGAAACAGTCAAAGTATAAAGAATTAACGCAGATGTGATCAGCTTGAGAACGATCAAAACAGACCATCAATTCGGAAACGGTCAAAATGTTAGTGGTCAAAGCGGCAATGGTAAATGCGAAAACGATCACTGCTGAAGTGGTTAACACCAAAACGGCCAGTGCAGAAGCGATCCATTTTTTTTTTTTTTTATGTGTCCGACTCTGGATATAGGCTTCACAGCCTGCAATCAAGGCCCAGCAGTCGTCCCACATACCATACACCTCTACATGCAGAGATTATCAAGTTGGAAACTATCAATGTGTAATTGGAAGATTAGGAGCGGCATTTTAGATAGAATAAGATACGTTGAGATTTCGTGGGTATATTTTAACGCAATATTTCTTTTACGTTTTATAAATAATTTTAATACTGACACAGTTTACATTAATAACATAGTGTGGCCCCAGGATCATCAGCATATGAAGTCACAGGACTGCAGACTGAAGTTGCCCCTGTTCTCCAGCCCGTCCTTCTCCTTTCCGGCGATAAGAAGGCAACTGAGAGACGTTTCTATAACCACACAGCAGGGACGCCTGGTTATTTCGGTGCCATCACGTGAAGGCGTCTCTCTTCAGCACCAATTACAAGATGATTTTCTTCTTTATAGTCAGCGCGGTATAGGGAATACCTTGTTCGTATTTTTGGTGGCATAAAAATCACCGTAGCACCTATTCCAGTCCGATATTTTTTGGAACGTGCAATTTAACATTCTCTTGGTTGTTAGCAGTGCAATTATAAAACTGACATAATTTACATAAACATCATGGGGAAAAATAAAGTGCCATATACAAAATATAAAATTGTCAATAAAAGGTTCTAAAGAGACAGCTAATTTAACGAGAAAACGACACCTTGAATGGGCAATTACAAGATTATTTATGCTTTTAACCATCAGCGCGGAAACAGGAGAGCATGTAATAAGTCCCTTGGAACGTGAGGAGGTATTCTCAGAAGTATTTATGATCGCTTCTCCGTCATATCCACATGTTGTTTTTGCAGCAAGGACCAGGAGAGTGCATAACCTTTTCATGTATCTTTTTCTAATGAAGATAATAATATTGATGACAAGGGGAATATTATTAAAAACATAAAAAAAAATGCATTTCACTTAATATATGAAGATGAAGAGATTAACCCTTAGTTGCAGGAACGCGTCTGGGAGACCCGGCCTGTTTTTAAAAGTTTTCTGTTTCTCTTATTGTTTTACATCTGGTTTTTATTTCCTAGATATTTTTCTAGAATTTATCTATGATAACTTGAGCGAAATAAAATTTGAAAAATATCTGTTAGCAGAGAAGAAATAGAGGCATACTGACCCCTACCCCTAATTTCCAGAACCTGGGTCCAGAAGACCCCGGTTCCCTATAGTGTGTTTTCTCCTTCGAGAATGATCAAGTTATGAGTGTAATTTGTGTGAATATTAGCTTGCTTGGCACCAGTATGCTTGTAATATGCGTGAATGTTAGATTGCTTGACTATGCTTGTAACTGATGTGAATTTCCTTGACATGAGTGACTGTGGTGAATTGGTTCATTCTCTTGACAGTATGCACTGATGGTTAGTAGTAAATTAATAAACGCACTTATTAGTTATGGACGATAATGGGGTATTTCCTTCCATACAGAATGTCGAAGCGGATACATATGGGAGCAGTTTGTTTCAAACTGCCGATATCATATAGCCCAAGTGAATGTGTGATTGTAGATGAGCAGTTGATGCTTTTTAGGGGGCAATACAAATTCCTTCAATATAAGCCAAGTAAGCCTGCAAAAATTGGTATAAAGATTTTCTGGCTCTGTGGCTCAAGAAACTACTATGCTTTTGATGGGACTGTCTACACTGGAAGGCAAACTAGTGAAGAGGTGACGAGAAATCTAGGATCAAGTACTGTGCAACAGTTGTGTAGTAAACTCAATGACAGTGGTCGCGTTGTAACAATGGACAACTTCTTCACAAGTGTTCCACTTGCTGAAGCACTTTTCTAGAGAAATTTAACACTAGTTGGTCTGCTTCGGCAAAACAAGACAAGTCTTTTTCCTGTTATGAAAGCGTCAAAACACTGAGAGGTATGCAGAAGTAAATTTGGATCCAAAGAAAACGTTGCCATGGTGAGTTATGTGCTGAAGAAAGGAAAGTCTTTATTAATGTTGAGTACCATGCATCACGATACAACCGTTGATGAGCAAAGTCAGAAAAAGAAACCAATTATAAAAAAGAACTACAATGAGACAAAAAAAAAAAAAAGGAGTTGATGTAATGGATCAGATGATTAGAACTTATTCAGGTAAGAGACAGTCAAGGAGATGGCCTATGATCATGTGGTACGACGTTCTTGATGTGGCAAGTCTAAATGCGCTCATTTTGTTCCAATCACAACATCTAGATTTTGGGCAAAACCAGACACACAAGCGCAGTCTGTTCCTGAGAGAACTTGTAAACGAGCTTGTTGCTCCACCAGTGAAAACCCGGCTGGATAATACTTCCAGTCTCCTTTGTACTGTTATCACCTCAATGGAGAGGTGTGGAGTAGTACTGGCAGAACCTGCTGAATGCTCTGAACCTTGCCTGGTCAAGATGAAAAGGTGTCACTTTTGCTCTGCAAAACGGGATAGGAAAAGCTCAATGACTTGTCAGAAATGTCGCGGTAATGTGTGTAAGGAACACATCAATGTGGTTTGTTTTAAGTGCATGGGCTAAAATACACTTGATCTTGTATGAGTTTATAATGGAACAATAAATATTTTTTTCTTTCGTTATGGTATGGTATTCATGGTATGGTATGGTAGTCATGGTTTCAAATGGGTCTCACAGACCCGATTGCTGTAAGGATATAGAATTTCTAGGTTTTAGCTATAAAACATGTTCTATTTTTTCCCATTTTTTTCTCATTAGCCTGGATCTATTTCTTCTGAATACATATAAACCTATGAAAAAATTAAGAGTGAGTTTACACCACACTTCAGCAGTTTGTGAGAAGTACTTCTGAAGTTCAGTTTATATGTTTTTCATTTACATTTTTTTTAAATTTTATATAATTAAAAATATACTCAATGATACCTTACAGGCTGCATGCAACATTTTCAATTAAAGTAACACATTACATTAATTATTAAAGGCGATTCATTGCCTGCAATGAATATAATAAGTATGCGGGTCTGCCAGACCCAAACACCGGAATGGTGTGAGGGTGGGACATGTCTGTGCCTAAGGGTTAAGTGTGCCAAAAATTATACGAAAGGGGTCGAGGCAGTAAAAACTCAGCGAACCCCCAACCCAGATTTTTGCCTTTCAGTGGCATACCGGATGTCTATGTACTAGACGGCTGGGCAAATGTTATGCCATTATAATGGCAAGTTCCTTTCTAGGTGTACTTATTCACATATAATCGAAATATCATAATAAAACTTCGGGAAGGAAAAAAAAAATGTAGAGATAAAGTACACCCACGGACAAATGTGTTGACGCCTCTCCACCCTCACTGTGAACCACGAAACCATGACGTGTGAATCCGAAGCAACTATAATGAAGATCACACCATACAGGGGCCACCGAGGTGGGGGGTGGAGGTGAGGAGACCGGTGAGTGAGGGGGAGTTTGGCTAGTTGGAGGAGAGGGGGTGGGGTGGAGTCAAGCGATTCATCACGGCAGTACTATAAACTTGCCTCTAGAGTTATATTATTATTATCTGACACGTTTATTTTATGAAATGTATGGTTTGTTTCTATATCTTGAATAAAAGTTGTGGTAAACTCTCGCATAATTCCTAAACACATAGTATGAGGGATGTTGGAAGAAGTTTTCTGCCATCTGTGCGATCTTTGGCAGTCCCTGAACCTGAACCTGTTTATATA
>JAGKTI010034573.1:0-11430 GCA_018397915.1 Birgus latro | reverse complement strand
TGGCCTTTGGTTCCTTCTTCTTTCCATAAAAAAAAAAATATATGCAGGGGGGGGGCACATATGCACTGGGGGGGGGGGCATAGATACATAGATATCCAGATATGTAACGGGGATGGTACAAAGCAACCTTTCTTCCTTGTTGTACGCTTTCAAGCACTTCACCCTCCAAACTTTCAACCTTACTTATCACACTACCCAAATACTTAAACGCACTCACATTTTCCTTTTCCTTCTCATCCAACCTCACTGTACATTCACTGACTTCATTCTTTTGAAGACCATAACTTTACATTTCTCTACATACATCTTTAGATTCTGATTCTTAAACACTCTCCCAAACTCATCCACCAAGCTTTGCAGCTCCCCTTCACCTTCACTTAACAACATAGTATTATCTGCAACAACAGTACTGAGAGTTTCCAAACACTGCCCTCAATCATTAGGGCCGCTCCAACATCCAATACACTACATTATATCTGTCTTATAACCCCATCCATATGGAGATTGAACAGCCATGGAGACATGACACATCCCTGTTTCAATCCAACCTTCAAATAGAAAAAGTCACTCAGTTCACTATCCACAAGCACTGCAGCCTTAGCACCCTCATACATACTCTTCACGGCACTCAACAACTCACCTACTCCATATATTCTTAATACTTTCCACAATCCTTGTCTATCCACCCTGTCATATGCTTTCTCCAGATCCATGAAGGTCGCATACAACGTCTTTCGCTTCTCTAGAAACATTTCCACTAAAGATCTAAGATTGAATATCTGATTTACACAACCTCTTCCCTTCCTAAAATCTCCCTATTCTTCTCCAACAAATCCCTTTGTTATTCCCCTACCTTTTTCAGTAAGCATCCTACCATATACTTTTCCTATTACACTAAGAAGACAAATGCCCCTGTGATTACCACACATTTCTTTTTCCCCTTTTCCTTTGTACAAGGGAATAAATATACCTGACTTCCAATCCTCCTGGACTCTACCTTCCCCTCAGGCCAATCTGCACATCTTCTGCATCCATTCTACTATTATCTCTCCCTCATCCTTCAGCATTTCGCCACACACTCCATCAATTCCTGGGGTTTTCCCTATTTTGACTTTCTTCATTGCTTCCACAACTTTCATCCTACTCATTTCTTCCCCTTTTCTTATATCCACCCGTCTCCCAGCCATTCCGCAGCCACTTATACTCACATTACTTTCATTCTCAATGTTCAACAATTTCTCAAAGTGTTCTCTTCATCTGCTCACACTTTCTCCCTTCTCCACTAGTAATTTACCATTTGTATCTCTCACTCCCCGACTAATTTCTTTGACACCCTTTTCAATTCTCTTTACCTCAGAACATTTTCTTACATTCCCTCCACTTTACACTCAAATTCCTTCGAAGTTCCTCATCCACTCTCTTCATACTCTCTCTTACTTATCTTTCACCTCTCTCTTCCCCTCTACAAATAACTCTCTATTCCATCTCTCAACTTCTCCCACACCCCTTTTTCTCATTCACTCATTAAATGCTTTCTTCTTTTATGCCACAGCCAGTCTCACCTCTTCATTCCATCAGGCTGTTCCCTGAACCCCCTTTCGTCTTCTCTTCACTCAGTTTTAGGAGATTTCAGTGTTCACCACCACCTCTGGCTGTCCTCTCCTTTCACTCATCCACCTGGTAAACAAGCCTACAACTTTTCAATCCTTAATGACCTAGCGCAGCTTGTACAGCACCCTCCCCATATCCCTGACCACCGTGGAGAGAGTTCCAACATACTTGACCTCTTCCTTACAACGAATCCTTCTGCTTGCATTTAATCTTTCTTCTCTGTTGGGCTCGTCCAATCACAGCCTTATTACCTTGACCTCTTCCTATCGCCCCAGTACGGCCTGTGAACCCTCAGAAGAAATGTCGGTTGTGACACTTCAGAGCTGCTGATTGGGAAGCCCTCAGACAGTACTTCTTTGATATTCCCTAGAACAATTATTGTTTCCATGGCCGGGGCCATCTCAGTGTGCCATGCGCATAACATGTTATTCTCTCGGGCATGGAAGCATTCATTCCTTTCTCATATCCTTTGACTATTGCAAAAAACATTGCTTTAATCACGCTTGTTCTGATGCTGTCCACAACAAGAAGGTCTATAAAGGGTACCGGAGCCAACCCATCTCTGAATCACATCTTTTTTATGTTTCTGCCCGGAATCATGCTAATTCTGTTTTTCACTCTGCCAAAAATACTTTAATCTGTACAAAATGCTCTCAGCTTTCCAACTCGAATTCTTCCCGCTCCTTCTGACACCTTCCCAGTAATCTTTCTAACAACTTTACCTCATTATCCTTCCCTCATCTTTTCCACTCTGATGGTTTTGTAATTATTTCTTCTACTGATAAAGCAAATCTATTCACTCAGAATTTCTCCTCAAGTTCCATTTTAGACGATTCTGGTGCTGTTCCTCTACCACTTCCCCTCTCTAACTTCCTCGTGGCTGACATTAAGATTTCATCAACTGATGTATTTTCTGCCATCGCTGGCCTCAATACTAACAAGGTATATGGGCCTGATGGAGTACCTCCTGTTCTCCTCAAGGTCTGTGCTTCTCTGCATACACCCTGCCTAGGTAAACTCTTTCGCCTTTGTCTTTTAACTTGTTCCTTTCCTTCTTGCTGGAAGTTTCCTCTCATTCAGCCAGTCCCAAAGAAGTGTTACCATTCCCAGCCCTCTAACTATCGCCCAACTGATTTACGTCCTGTGTCTTAAAAGTTTTAGAGTCTATTCTTAACAGAAAAATTTCAATACATCTTTCCTAACACAACCTTCTTTCTGATCATCAGTATGGGTTCCGTCAGGGACTCTCCACTGGCGATCTTCTCACCTACTTTTCAGACTCCTGGTCATCCTTCTTTCGGAACTTTGGCGAAAGCTTTGCCATTGCACTGGACATCTCAAAGGCTTTCGATCGAGTCTAGCATAAATCTTTAATTTCCAAACTGCCCTCTTACGGTTTCTGTCCTTCTATCTGTGCCTTCATCTATAGTTTCCTTTCTTGTCGTTCTATAACTGCTGTTGCAATTAGCCACAGTTCTTCTCCTAGATCTTTCAATAGCTGTGTTCCTCAGGGCTCTGTCTCATAACCAACTCTCTTCCTTTTATCAGTGACCTGTGCTGACCATCAAATCCTATCCACTCGTATGCTGATGAGTCCACCCTTCATTTTTCCATTATTTTGATTCCGCAATGTCCATCTCAGCAGTTAATTCAACAAACAAGGGATGAGGCTATACCACACCTAATGTCTGACTTGCCTCGTATCTCTGACTGGGGTAAAAGTAATCTTGTTTTTAATCCATCAAAGACTCAGTTCTTCCAACTATCAACCCAACAGAATCTTCCACAATGTTTAATAACATCCATTTTAATCCAGCATTATCCTTAAACATACACGGGGTTTCATTCTCTCAGGATTTATCTTGAAAAGATCATATTATATCACTTGTAAAATCTGCTCCCAAGAGATTAGGTGTACTAACCGACTTCGTACCATCTTTTCCCCTGTGCAGTTGTTGACTTTATTCATGGGTTCCATTTGCCCCTGTATAGTGTAAGTGTACAACTCTCATGTGTGGGGAGGCTCCCCACATACAGCTCTTCTCAATAGGGTGGAGTCAAAGGCTTTTCGTCTCATTAACTCTCCTCCTCTTACTGGCTCCCTTCAACATCTGTTTCTTCTCCGCACTTTTGCATCTTTATCTCTTTTCTTTCGCTACTTCAATGGCCACTGCTTCTCTGAACTGTGTGCTTGCTCCACCTCTACAAAGGGCACGTAGCACCTGTCTAGTAACAAACTCTCATCCCTTTTCTGTCCAACTCTCTAAAGCAAGAATTAACCGTTAGTTCCATCCTTCATTTATGCAACAGGTCAGCTCTGGAATTGTCTCCCTCTGTCTGTATTTCCTACTTCCTGTTATCTCCAGTCTTTCATATGCAGTGTGTCCCGAAATGAACAGATCTTGAATTGGGCTCTTTTTTGTACTGTTTTTGCTTCTTTCTCGGAAGGAACTGTTTGTTGGCTCCTTGCCTTTGGTTCCTTCTTCCTTGCATAAAAAAAAAAAAAAAAACGCAACACGAAGGGTGTAGTCTCCGGGAATCCTCGTTGTCCTGGCATATGTCTGTCCCTAGTGGCTGCCTGAGTGTTTCTCATGCCTGGTACAAGGCAATGTTCACCGGAAATGGGCGTGACCTAGCTTTTACGGCTACAGAGGTAGGGCCAGTGGAACGAAATATACTTAATAATTCGCTCACTGATGCCCCAAGGTCATGCATAACATCAGTCGTTCATGAAACAATGACGAATGTTTTTTTTTTTTTTTAACCATCCCAGTCAGAGTGCATACAAGGTTATGTGAGCAAATCGCACTGGGTTTTCCTCTAGCGTTCGTGGCTTCCCACAATGTCGCAAATTCGCAAAGAACTTTCCCTCCTCTAGAAGCTTTTCCACTAAAGATCTAAGAATGAATATCCCTAACTGTGAAGATCTATTATATGATTTTTTTTTTTTCAATCGCCATAGCCGTGACTTCAAGAAAGAAAAATAGTTTCAATTGTGAATTTCTTTTGATTGATATCATCCGCTTTAGTAATTCCATCACCCTTGTTTTTTCTGCATTTACTCTCAAGCCCTTGTGCCCAATACCATTTCTCTGTTTCCTAAGTCTTTGCTCCGCCTCCCTTTCATTCTCTGCATTACGCCCCATCAAAATTAAATTTTTCTCTGAAAAATTTAACAGTAGGTAATATATACATTAGGGTGTGTCGAATTCCCATGAACTTCAAGTTGCTAGTTTGAAGCATGGTGGAAATGATAATCCATCACGGTCACTATGCCACTGCGCAAACGGTTTCTTATAATATGTACAGTACGCGCACTCCAGCAACTTTCACTCAAAATCGGGGATATAATGACAAAAATGAAGGTATTGACTGATACGTGTTAGAGGATTTCTTGCACGATTTATCTTTGACCGAGCCATAAAATCATCTGCTTGCCTGTATTCAGTATATACAGACAGTATTCTGCCAATATAAACAAAGAACTACAAATCGCAAATGTATAAGAAATACCAAACAGTGGCAAACAATATAACGCATTTCCGATCTATTTCATTAGGAAACATAATCACGAACCGGGCACGTATGTTCCGATCAGAAGTCTTTTTTACTCTGCTGCTTCGGGAAATCTCTGAGACCGCTTACCTCGCAGAAGCATGCCATGTCACGTCTGGTGCCCGTAGACTTTGACGCGTCCGAGATTATGGGTTGGCTGTTGTCCTTTGTGACGTTTTTCAAAAGTGAAGGGATTGTGACAGACGATTTGTCTAGCTGCACCAGCTCAGTGTAGTTCTTGGCCTCGAAATCTATCTTCAAAGTAGATTTTTCAAACACTGACATTGATGCTGTCGTTCTCCCGCGCTCGCTGAATGAGTGCAACAGCCATGCAATGTACATGCGGATCTTCATCAGCAACAGCCGACAGCAGGATATTTTCAGGGTGACAGAAGTACCTGTTATTGCTGAGTATTAGGCGAACAATGCCCTGATCTGGTGGCAATTCTAGCAATAGTTCCACCATATAGAAGAAATGCTTGGTGCCATCCTGACAGGAACTGTTCACTCTCACTTTGAACCAAGCTGACGCGTAAAAGTTGAGAATCAATGAAACAAGTCGTTTCAGTACTGGGGATGGCTCTTCTGACGACTTGTGGAGCCACAGTGTACAGTTGGCTTTAGTTAGCCATCTGGCATGGTTCAGTGTCCCTAGCTGCGCAGATGGTTTCCAAACTACGCCTTCTGCTCCTCCGACTTGCATTGCTAGACATGTGTGGTGCAGGTGGTGGTGGTGGTGGTGGTGGTGGTGGTGAGATTAGTCACACTTAGTGTGACACGGGCTCAGGGTGGAGAGCCCGTCAGAGGAAATCCTTAAAAAAAACAAGGGAGCGACCTCTGCATGGCGACAGAGGACGCTGGCGTAGGGGGGGGGGGGGGGCGGGGCGGGGCGAGAGAGCAGAGTGGTTGCGGCGCCAATGGTCGGGCGCCGACGAACTGCAGTGGTGCCGCCCCGACGATACCCCCGCTCGCCCAGCTCCCCAGCAGCAGGTGGAGGCCCAGGGGGGAAGGCCCAGTCACAGTGGTGGGAGGGTTAGCCCGGTCCTGGTGGAAGAGGAAGGGTAAAGTGGGGACCCTTAACCTCCTGGTGGCGGACAGGGCTGCTCCATAAAGCGACAGGCCCATCCTCCCCGGCGGAAACACTGCTGCAGAGAGCTGGTCCCACCGAGAGCAGCGGTGGAGGTGCTGTCTTGGTGAGAGATGGACTGCGAGTCTGGTGTGGTGCAAGTATCGCTGATCTTTGCCGAGATCCTTCTCAACTTCATCTGGTAAAGTGCAAGTTTTTCCACAGACCCGTTCATAGCCTTCAATTGTCAGATCCTTTGGATCAAAATCAAGGGATCTGCCCACTCCCCCACTGGAGCCAGTTGGACCCGTCGTTGAACCGTCAATGGCTTCAAAATACCATCTGAAAACTACTTCAGTGAGATGTAACAAACAGACAAACCACTGTAATGGTCTCTCCAGTTGGGTTTCCAGCACACGAATCACCCCATTCTTTTTGCCAGTGTTTATGTTCGTGCCATCGCAAACAATAGCTTGCAGGGATTCTGCTGAATCGGTCTCATGGACAACCGACATGATCCTGGCGGTATCCACTGATTTTCCACTTTCAGGGAAGACCTGATCTATGTAAGCAGCATCAGGGAAGCCATTTACTGAGTAGGGGCCTTCCTTGATGGGGACCTATAAGGGGTTTTATTCAGAGTCTTGTCAATTTTACCATCAAAACCAAGACAAACTACCTATGTCATGGCGCTTTGATGTTGATGAGCGGCAATATTCCTCCAGTATCTTCTTTGGCGCCGAAGTTTGCTAGGATCAAGTTTGTTTTCCTCAGCAAGAATACCCTTGTCCTTCAGTGCAGCATTCATTATGAAGCACAGATCTCTGTTGCTCATTTGGCATCGGTCTGATACACGAGATAGTTCAGGATATGCAAATCTATTCTGACCCTGTTTGCCTCTCTCCACTTCTTCAGTACCATCATCATCATATTCATCATCTGATACATCACAACTAGGATCATCAATATCATCCCTACATGCTGTTCCTGCATCTTCATTATGCATGGCTTCCTGAAGTGACTTTTTATGAAGCTTTCTTTTCATTTCCCTGTTTGCGGCGATTTCATTTTTGGCTGTCTTTTGCTTGTCTACTTTGCCGATGTACATTTTCTTACAACTGTTTTGGTCCACCCAAAAGGGCCACTCTTCAGGAGGTATCTTGAAAGCACCCTGGCACAACAACACTCAGGCCTCTCTTGAGCATCAACATTTTTGTAGCAATTACAGCAGCAGATGTCAAATAGCACATTCAAAACTGGCCAACTTCTCCTATGTTATGGAGCGTTTCACATGGATGACAATGCTCTTGTAGTCAGTAATAGGAATGGATGCCTTCTCAATAAATTTCTCCTACTTGGTCAGCAATAGTTTCAGCGTGGACTTGCGTGCTTGGTAATGGATCTGCCATTTTGTGTTCCAAGCATTCTCCAATGACATCTTTGCATGTAGGTAGCTGATGCACTGGAAGACCACTTGGTAAACCCAATACGGAATCTTTGACCTTTTCCCTAGTAATGTAGGTAGCCATCATTCCAACACAGGGTATAAATGAATGCAGAAAGTTAAAACTAACAACTGACAAGCACAACTCGATGGTGTAACCGGTAACAAACACGTCAAAAACAGCAGTATCGTCACTGTCAAAGCTGCCAAAGTTCGGATTTTCGTTAAATTATTACTTCGCTCATTCGATCGAAGCATATAATAAAGTTGCTGGAGACGCGCTGGCCGATATTCAGTAATACGGTTATACTATGTGAATATGGTGTTTTGGACATCAAAATATCCATGTTTCATTGAATTTAAATTTTCTGACCAACTCTCATATACTGGACATCCTAACTCAGTCACACACGATTCACACTGCGGCGTGTGTACTATCCTGCAGGATCCCTTCCCCTTCTACAGCTCTATCATCTTGCATCTTTCTGATTATGCAGCCGGAATTCCAAAGGGATCGTGGGCATGAATATCCACATCAGAGTCAAAGTTCAGAAATATGTTTACCATTTAGCTTGTGATACAGCCTCATATGACGAATATCTTTATCTCAAATTGGCATCATTTGTACAGATGTGTTATTTGATATCAGGACAAGGTTCTCGTCAATAATAGCATTCTGAAATGGGAAAAAATTATTGTTGGAACTGGTTTTTCACAATCTCAGGAAAGTCTCAGATCATCTGTAGGTCGTCAGTGGCGAATGGGTAGCCGTTGTTTGCAAAGTGCATAAACCATAAGTTCAGCAGAAACTGATCATAGGTCAAATACTGTCCAAATATTGTCTTTAAAATTTGAGCATCCTTGTGCCAAAACGAGTTGAGCATATGTTTCCTGCAGTGAAGCATGAGCATCACTTGGGCAGTGAAGACCATGAACTTCGAATGTAACAGATCGTGCCTCTTGCACATGTGTGACAGGGCAGAGAAAACAGTCCTCCTGCTGTTGCAAAATCGTAACACTTTGTCAGTTTTCCACATCCGTCATTTCTTGTGTCATGAATTTCTCAGACAAATCCACCTCCTGGGCATCCTCAGGCACTTGCCCCTCAGCCATTAGGCCACTGTTGGCATCGCCAAAGAGATGGATGTGTGAGGTGAAGGCAAAACCCTTTGTCAACGTGAACCATGCTGGGTGAGGTGGTGATGGTGTTCTATATCCACATGACCTCGTGTACTTTTTGGAAGCAGTCGTACTGGACGTAAGGTTTTTGATGGCGTAAGAGGCGGCTGTGAGGGGGTAACAGCAAGTCTTTGTAAGGCTGGTGATGGTGAAGTGATGGTAGTAGGATTGTGACAGCGTAGTACAATGCAAGATGTGGTGGCGTGGGTGGTGGTGATGCAGTCAGGAGCACGTTCATCCCCCGCCGCTTCCCTCCTTCCCTCAGATTCAAACTCTTCCTCACTATCCTTCCACAAGCTTGGTATTCCATGGGTCTCTGCCTGTCCATCAGTCATCACTCTCGCTATTACTCCACAGATCACTAGGGCACCTTCCTCTGTAGCATGGGTGGGTTGCAAGGCCTGAGGTGGATGGTTGGACTGTTGGGTTAAGTGGTTAGTATCCTCCTTTCTGCACTTCTGCCACTAACTTCTTTTCAGAATCGCTGTCACTCTACCAGGTAGATGAAAGGCATCTCTTGGCAGGGTGCAAGGCAAAGGGAAGGAATTGGGAGAAACGGAGCGATGTCAAGATTCCATGGCAGCTATGGCATGACGATAGGTCTGACTCACGTGGACAGCCTTGATTGTATCAACAATATCCACTCATCTAGCATAAGCACTCATTTGGCGACTAAAACTGAGCATACAAAATACTAAAGTATCCCGAGGTCTTCCAGAAGAACCTTAACAGCTGCCAGCAAAGGGTGTCTGGAAAGACCATTGCAGCAGAGGGGTTAATATAGGGGCTAAAGTTTTAATGCGGGATACATATCCACTGACAAAGTAACCTAAATTCTTCTTATTAGTGTAGTCCCTTGTCAATGGTTTTCTGGAGGGAGTAGACCATTAGAAATGACAATGATTAGTGTGTTCATCTGAGTTGTAAGGAAGTAAAACAATAATTTTCCATCCTTTAGATCTCTTCTTCTGTAATGATGTTTTCACATTTGTTGATGAATGTAAGCTTTCAGTAAGGCAGACTAGGAAAACGACATAAAACTGTCCCAAATACAGAATTAGGAATCCTTATGAAATGAAGGCAGTAATATGTGTCACTGAGATGCCAGATATCCTCATGAGTATTAGTATTTTTCGTCAGTGATCACTTGGTCACGAGTATAAAGTACAAAAGATGTTTTTTTATTCACCCACATATTACTGTAGGAAAACATAAAGTACAATCTGGTTTTTTTTTTCTGTTTTAAACCATGTAATGTCAGGCTACACACATTCTATCATTTAGATGAACATAGTCTTTTCTCACTATTTTGACACGTAGCAGTAATGAATTGTGGTTGGTGGGGACGCCCACTACCTACTCAGTGTAGAGCTAGTCACAAGTGGCCCTGCACTGAATGACAGTCCAAACAGTTTCTCTAACCCAGGAAATTAGCCCTGTATTCAGTGATAGCCATATAACTAACAAGAAGGAGCGTTCGTGGTGTGCACTAGCTGCGCCCAGCAACTGATCTAAAGGCCAAATATCTGACTTTGCTCTGTGACCTCTTAACCTTCATCTGACTGCTCTCAAAATGAAGTCAGATCTGTTAACCCTCCACCAGTTTTGATTAAAATAAGATCAGATCTATTTTATTTTACATGGGCAGTGACTTTAACATTTGGCTTTTCCCTGTGGCCTTATTCATTGACTGAGTGGTCTTAATATCGAATCTTTTAAATTCCCCCTTAACTTGAACTCTTGCACAAAGTTTGCTCTAAACAGGATTAAAACTTTTTGAGCTGGCATTGCCAAATAAAGTCAACATTTTACCTATTCTTAAAAAAAAAAAATAATAAGTCAGCCTACTGGGTGATCCTGAGGCCATTGCACAAATTTAACCCAAGTCAGAACTGAATCTTTTCGTTTTTGCCGGACCCTTAACTCTTCGTCCAAATTTGGCTCAAACTACGTAAGAACTGCTTGAAATGACCTTGGCAATTATTTTTTGAGTGGTTATCCTTAAAGGCAAATCCTTTCCCCTTGCCTTAAATTCAACATTTCCAGAAAGTTTGATTTAAATTGGGAAAAAACTAAGTAGATATTGCCATGTGACCTTAACCATTGACCTGTTGCTCTAAAAAAAACAATGCGTTAACCCAGTGAGAGATCCTCAACCCATACAACAAGACTGATCAAAACCACGTCAAAATTGTTTTAGTTTTGTTCACTCACAGACACACAGGTCGAACCATGATCTTGCTCTGTAACCTTGACCTTTGACCTATTGCTCTCAGAATTGCATCCCATCGTTCTTGCCTTTCCCCAAGTTTGGTCTGATTTGAATAAAAAGTGTTAAGTTGACTTTACTAAAATAAATTTTGACCAAGTCATGTGATTTTGACCTCAGATCTGTTATTCTCAAAAACAATTTGCTTACTCATTGGCCGTATTTCGCTCATACCAGATAGAAACTATTTCAATAATTCTGTTTACTGTGCTCGTGCCAGTCATAATATCTCCTATCATTCCCCAAGCGTGATTACATCAGTTAGATGACTGATGGTTTACGTGTTGAAGCTCTCTAAACAGATCT
>JAGKTI010034572.1:0-11430 GCA_018397915.1 Birgus latro | reverse complement strand
TTCGAGATGCCTGGACACACTGCGTTTGAAAGATTGGAGATCATAGGAAGCAGGGAATACAGACAGAGGGAGACAGTTCCAGAGTTGACCAGTTGCATAAATGAAGGACTGGGAATAACGGTTAACTCTTGCATTAGAGAGTTGGACAGAAAAGGGATGAGAGTTTGTTGCTAGACGGGTACTACGTGCCAGTCGTAGAGGTGAAGGGATGCAGATAAATTGGTAGATAGAACGATAAAGAAAGATGGATGGATGGATAGATAGATATAAATAAATGACGGATGGATCGATGGATGGATTGACAGATAGACAGGTAGATAGATCGATGATGGATGGATGGATAAGCAGATGAACAGATAGATGGGTAGGTAGATGAATAGATAGATAGGTGGATGGATGGATGGAAGGACATAGATGGATGGATGGATGGATAGGTAGACAAATAGATAGCTAGATGGATGGAGATAGACAGATAGATAGAATAGATGGATGGATGGATACAGATAATTGGATAGATAATGGCAGATGGATAGACAGATAGATTGATAGATATCGATAGAAACAGAGAGAGAGAGAGAGAGAGAGAGAGAGAGAGAGAGAGAGAGAGAGAAAGAGAGAGAGAGAGAGAGAGCACCACATCGAGTGAATGGATGATGGAACCCCCACCTACCACGTAAAACAGGAGTAACAGTACTAAAACTACCTTTCCCATTTGTTGTAAAAAAACCCGCACAGTAATAGTCAATAACCCTTACGTAAAGAACAATCACGAATAACCAATTATACCTTTGAATAATATAATAAATATCGTACATTTAAATATAATGGAGATAATGTTAAGTACGCCTTGCTCTCATGCCCAGGCAATAATTTTCTATTTTAAGAAAGCCGGTAAATTATCCCATAAAAACCGGTTAAAAAATATTCACCTTTCACTAAGTCAAATCGTAATATACGGCATCATAAAATAAAAATATGTAAATAAATAAATATGAATAAAAGGGATGTAGACTAATAATACTTCTCACTTATATTAGAAGCCAGGATAATATTAAACTAATAAAACCCTCAGTAAATAACATTCACCTTTCACTAAATCACATCAAAACATAAAGCATCATAATGTGGACACGAATAATAGCAAAATAGAAGTAAAATGAATAAAATATACTCCTCACCCCTGCTGTCTCTCGGCGCGTCCTTCCTCTATTTAGTCAGTCGGGCAAATGACGGTAATAGAGGCGAGTTAAAGGGTTCACAGATTCGAAGCAGATGATGAACACGGCAACGGAGAATTCGAACCGCTGATAGTCACACGTTTTTTGCTCTTATTTCTGCAATATAATATATTTTGCTATCTCTACACAACTTGCTATAGAGCGGGAGATATAGTTTTGACTATGATTTAGATACCGCCTTCATTAACCTTTAAATTTCGAGAAATCTTTCATAAAATAATCTGAGCTGAGTGAGACAGATTGGGCGAGTTGAGGAATTTAGAGGATTCGAAGGAGAGGGCGAACACGACAAATGGAGAGTTCGAAACAATTATATTAACAAGTTTGCTGCACTTATTTATATTCTTTTATATTTATATTTTATCCTTGGTATCTCAACGATTTTATATAAACCAGGAGAGAAATTTTGGCTGTAGAAGTTCGATATAACCTTCATTAACCCCTACAGAACTAAATGAATTAAATTAAAGCAACCATACTTTTTTTTTTCCACTAACTTGGCCCAGGTTTTCGTCAGTGTAGCTTATTTCACATAGTTCGAGAGCAAGATGAGACAAATACCGTGGCCTAACGTCCTTTTCTCACAGCACTCCTTCGTGAATAACATCATAATATAGCGCTAATCTATTGTTAAAACTGAGCATGAAAGACAGACAGATGGAAAGTGTAGGCCAAGTTAGGGTAAAAAGATTATAGATCGGCAATGGATGATTCGACCAGCCGATATTAACATTCTCAGAGCTATTATTATTACACATAACTGCCTTCATTCAGAGTAAATGGAGTCACGAAATATAGTCTTTAAATTAAGCTGGACAAATTTCAGATTTTAGTTCATCCATCCATCCATCATCCAATCCTATGTCCCCCCATGAGAAGCGTAGGAGCCCGGGACTAGGCAAGTTTGTCCTGACAGTTAAGATGAGAGTGACAAGCCTCATTCATCCCTGAGTGGCATTACATGTAAAATAAACCCCAACCAGCCCTTGGATATAAACCTACACAGGCTCAATCCGATTAGAGCACCTTAATTACCCACTAAACCACCAGGCGCCATAATTTGGTTATATGGTTACCGTCCAGCGTAGAAAATGGTTTCCTGGTGTACAGGAAACCATTTGGCTAGTCACTCAGTGTAGAGTCACCCATAGGCAGAAGGAAGAGGAAAGAATGAAGGAAAGAAAGACAGAAGAGGGAGTGTAAAGTCACAAGTTGGCAGAAAGAGGAGGAAAGAATGAAAAGAAAAATAGATGAAGGAAAGAAGAGAGGAAAGGGCAGACACCCAAAACTGCACTACATCGAGTGAGTGGATGGTGAGCGCCCCCACCTACCCATAACCCACCTTTTAGTTCGTTTGTAGCTTATTTCATAGCTGAATGGAAGTGCAATGATTCTAAATACATTCCACAGCACTTATTCATGACTAGCATGTTCTAGTGTTATTCCTGAAACTAATTATTAACCCATCAGCTCCCAGATTTCATGTGCAAGGGATTTGCTGGAAGGGCATTAATCGTACCGCCCTCCGCCTATCAGCTCATAGACGCAAAGCTCATAGGTCCCTAGCCCGGGGTTCCCTTCTTTATTAAATTTTGAAAATGCCCAGTTCCGTCCTATTTTGAGGACGCTGGGAGCAAATGGGTTAAAGATATGGGTGGAAGTTTTAGGCAAAGTTAAAAGTTAGATGAGCTATACACTAATCTAATTATAACGGTATACTTAAACACTGATGTTTCAACCGCTGATTTAAGGACCGTATATCAGACTACAGATTTTGAAGTAAAAGTTTAGCCTTCCTATATTTAATTGCATTTTGATGTGGGATGCGGGCGGACCATATCTAATAACCACAGGAGCCGAGAGACGTTCGTTCGTTCGTTTTAAGCTTTCCTCCACCTATAGTGGAGGCCGGGCCATACATTAGCCCGGTCAGTGGAGGCAAGCTCTGACATGAAGGGGAAGGACAGGCCGTGTGCGCAGGGCGGACGTGCCGGCACTCCTTGCTCACACTCTGTTTCCTCTGCAGGATTTTTTATTTTTTATTTATTTTTTTTATTAGGGTGGTGGATGCGCGCTTCGTGCCAATTCAAGGAGGGTGCTGAGTGAGGCGGTTGCAATGATATTGGCTGCGGCGTTTCGGAGGGTGCTGAGCGGGATTGCTGCAGTGTGGTCTCTAAAGGGATGTCAGGGTTGGGGTAGGGGGGAGGGTTTGCCCGGAGGCGGGAAGTGACTGGGCAACGGAGCAGGTAGTGGAGCAGGGGTGCAGGTTTGGCAGTGCTCGCACTCTGAGGTAATGGGCGATTGTCTTTTGGCAGAGGCGGTGGGAATGGCGCGTAGCGTGTGGCCTTAGCGAACCACGTTGCAGAAGGGGAGCCGAGTCGTACTTGTTGACTGTGATCTCTGCTGCGGTCTGCTGCACGGTGTTTGATTGTTTTCTTGATGCTGGAGAGGCTCGGTGCTATTTCTATATCAATGTTGGGACGTAATGTTGCTTGTCTCGCAGCATCATCTGCCTTTTCATTTCCCCTGATGGCGACATGACTGGGGATCCAATGTATGGTGACTGAACCCCCTTGCATCCTGTATTCGCTGGGTGGTGGCAAGTAGGTCTGTGATGATTTTATCAGTGGGAAGAGGCTGTCTAAGGGTATGGATGGCTGCCATAGAGTCAGAGTGGATGATGATGGTGGATGAAGGGTTGTGGAGTAGGGTATACTTTAGAGCAGCTGCAATTGCCACCAGTTCAGTTTGTAGCGTGGAGGCCCCATTGGTTAGACGGAACCCCTGCGCTCGTCGTTCATAGACAAGGGCTGCAGCTGCTCGACCATCAGACAGAGCCATCTGTATAGTAAGTGACTGCATCTTCTGGGGTGATGGTATGGATGTATTCCATAGGGGGGGGGTCTCATGAGGCCTGGGGGCGATAGTGGGGGGCAAGAGAGTCAGGAGCTTGATTTATGAATGAGGATATTATAAGGGCATGGATGACTCTGGCTGTGCTGTGGAGCCAGCTGCTCGAGAGTATATCAGGGTGAAGGCCTGTTGGTGCTTTAATTCGTGATAGCAGGGGGAGCGGAGATGCACTGTGGCCGAGTTTGGTGGCAAGGGTAGCCACACGAGTTTTGATGCGGAGGTCGAGGCTTACGAGGTCACACTCGAGGCGGAAGTTGATAAGCTTTGTCCACCTCGGAGAGCCAGACATGATCCTCATGGCTTCGTTCTGTACGACCTCTAGCTTCTGGGACTGTACTGCAAAGATGGCTGGGAGAACAGGGGCGGAGTAGTCGACGATTGATCTGATGGTTTGCATGTAAGAGAGGCGGAGGACTTTACAGGCGGCTCCTCCCCCTTTACCCGCTAGAGCTCTGAGTGCTGAGATCAGGGTTTTGGTTTTATCTCTCAGGTGTGCCACTTCAGGTCTGAAGGTGAGGTAGGAATCAGTGATCACGCCCAGGTATTTGTGAACAGTTACGTATGCAACGGGCGTTTGCCCAAGGCTCAGTTGATCGATATATAGGAGGTCTGATGCCGATAGGGAGAGCCTTTGTTTTTGAGACGTTAATTTTAAGGCCGAGTTCTTGGCACGCTGAGTGTAGTTTAGAAAGGGCTTTCTGGGCTTGTGAATGATAAAGGTCCCTATGGATGGCGAGGGCTAGATCGTCGGCATAACACGGCAGTCTGATCCCGGGTCCTAAGTCGATATGTAGGAAGCACTCCACAAGGGTATTGAACAGGGCTGGACTTAGAATACTGCCTTGTGGAGTGTCATTTCGGTGTTTGTGGGGAGAGGAAGTGAATCGTGGAGGCGGACAGCAGCTTCACGATCTCGGAAGAAGTCCTCGAGCCAGCAAAGGAGGCGACCCCTCACACCTCTGCATGACAGGGTTGCAAGGATAGCCTCTGGGCATTCTAGCTCTAAGGCCTTCTCGAGATCTATGAAGACGGCTAGACCTTTGCCTCCTCGGAATTCAGACAGGAAGGAGCTGAGGCATTCTGAGGCACCTTTGCCCTTAGTGTAGGCGAAGATGTGGCTGTGTGTGGAGGGCAGTGACCAAGTCAGACGGTGGAGAACTATCCGCTCAGCAGTTTTGCCGAGACAACTGAGAAAGGAGATAGGACGGGGGTTGTTAGGGTTGTTTTGTTTAGGGATGGGATGTATCACAGCACGCTTTCACTGCGAGGATACACGGCCAAGGGTCCAGGAGTGGTTTAGGAGGCCAAGGAAGGCCTTCTCAGCCACTGGACCCTCATGTGAAAACATGCCGTAAGTAATCCCGTCTGAACCTGGAGCGGTGTCGGTACTAGTTTTGTAGGTGTGTGTTAACTCGTGTAGAGTGAAAGGGCAGTCTGTCTCGGCTGGGGTGTTTTTACTAGCGTGGATCAGGTGTGCTCTGTGTTGGTGTAGCTCTTCTTGTTTGCGTCTGGTGGAGAGTGGGAGTTGTTGGGGGAAGGTTTTAAGGGCAAAGGTCTCAGCTTTTCCACGAGGGTTGGGGTGAGTAGGGGGCGGGCAGTGGGAGGGCTAGAGACCGCCTTCAGTTTCCTCCAAATATACCCGAGATTGGTGTGGCCCCCCGATATTGGCACCACTGCAGCAATTTCTGCTGTTTTTCTCCGCTACAGAGTGCCTGATAACACTCTGGAGATATCGTAGTGCGTCAGGAGAGGGGTTTGAGCGGTAGATCTTTTTAGCCCTGTTTAGCTGGTGATTGAGTTCTTTAACTCTAGGGCTATAATACCAGTGGTCTTTGTGGTAGTGTTTTCGAGGACTGGTGATGGGGATTGCTGTCTTCCGCGGCCTGGAAAGCCTCAGTGATTTAGCTGACGTGGCTATCAAGGTCAGTGGAGGGGTCTAGGGTAAGGTGGTGGTCCAGGGTGTTAGCAAATAAGCCCCAGTTTGCCCGTTTCGTGTTCCATCGTGGGGGGGTTTCGGGATAGGAGTGATTCCTAGGGACCAAATGATGGCGTGATGATCTGACGTTAAGGTGGGGTGGATCTCCCAAGTGGATCGAGGAGCCAGGATGGTGGAAACAAGAGAGAGATCCAGCCTACTTCCTTGTAGGTGTGTAGGAGTGTTGGTGTTATTGAGGAGGGATATAGTCGGGGTTAGAGCTATGTGGCATCCTGTTGAGTTGACTGAACTGCGGGATCCGAGGCACATATGGTGGAAATTCATGTCTCCCTCCTATGAGTATTTCCTCTGATTGTGAGAGGGAGAAAAGCTCCCCCAGGTACAGGTCGGCTGTTGGCAAACGACAGACGTTGAAAAGTTTGAGGTTTCCGTTCGGCAAGGTAAGTTTCACTCCCTGAATTTCAGCCCTGGATCCGCTCTCTGGGAGGGGGTCGATGGTTATTGCAGGAGTGATTTTTAAAGTTGGGGGGGAATAAAAGTTCGTATAAACGCTCGTAATCCTGACAAAGCTCAAGCCCGTGTGTGACGTTGAACTGGAAATTGTCCTTTGAACCGTAATGGTTTGATAACCATTGTTGTTCAGTAAGCACTGTATCATGTTTACGAAACTAGTAGTGAAGGGTGTAGTAATTAATATACTGGCATATGTATACACGGTACTGTGCAACTTATTAAACGATCACTGCTATCAGTGTCTGCCAACAGCTAAGTTACTTGAAAAGTAAAGAATAGTATTGATGGTCGAACTGATCTGTTGAATTAGTTTCATTGCATTTTTAAGTGCCTCCAACTGCTGTTTTTGGTACAGATAGTTGAAGTTTAGGTATGCAAGACAACTGAGGCATCATGGTTTTAGCACCCATTTTAATGCATTGGTGATGGGTTACCCGAGCTGCGTTTCAACAGGCCTCAGCGCCCCACAGCGGTCCAGGGGTAGTGGGGGTAGCAGTGAAACCACCAAATACTTGGAGCGCGAATTCGCATGTACTCTATCCTTCTTTTAGAATACTTAGCAATTAAGTGTATTTGAGCATTATTGACAATATTAATGTTACATGAATATTTGTCGGCAAAATTTAACTAAATGCATATTGCTGAAACACTTTAGAAACAAACCACCAAGTACGCCGTAATGAAGAATCATAAATCTTGCCTTCGCCACTGCTGCTTCCTCCTGTAATTTCCACCTTTTTTGAAAACGAAATGGACCTTGCAGTGCAAGACTGGAATGGAGCAAGATGACTTTAGAAGATATGATTGTGCGCAGGTAAGGAGGTACTTCATGGAAGTATGATTTTCGCGGGAATGACTGAAAACAAACCCTCAACATGTACTCTTTAGACCCGCATAGCCTTCCCTTCATTAAGCAAAAAATTACTTAATTTAAATGAAGAGGGTATTTAACAAATCTCTTCATTTATGACGTGTTAGCACTCAAGATCTGGCCGCGACAACCCTCCGCTTCACTCCCCACACTTGCGCTCTCGAAAGCGCCGAACGTTCCGTGGCTCTCCGGGTGTTGAAACGCGGCCCTGGAGTTAAGTAATCAATGAGGTACGTTTGTCGGCTTTCATAACTTCGATATGGACGAAACGCCTAACACTGGGTAAAAACTTCTTGCAATAGTTAACGGCCATCCTGAATATGAACGACTGAAAAAGTTAAATGGGATGAGGCAGACTTACACTACTGATCAAAAGGTAATCGTGTACTTGAATGGTATGGTTGTAGACTTCCTGTGCCAATGGCGAGTGGCTTAGGTAAATTACAAAAGGGGACTCCACTAAAGTAGCAGTCCAAAGAATATGCATTCCCTACTCTATATTTACTGAGAGCAAAATGTTGAATGCAAGTCCAGCAATTGCAAAGACTAACAGCATTTCACTTATCTAACACAGGCCATCATTATGGCCAACTTAGTACTTTAAACATACAATTAAAACTTCCGTCAGTAAAACAAATAGTACTTACATTACCTTCTACATTCAGCAAGCAGTAAAGTGCATCCCACACAAATATAGTTGCTCATATGTTCAACACATTTCTTGTACGGTACTACTACTGACGGGTGACATGCAATACAAACATCAAAATGTAGCCCAAGACATTTCACAAGTAGGAAATGACCATCTAGTATCTCAAAATATGCCACTCTGAATTTGAATAATTGTTAGCATCAAATTTCATCATGCACCAATGCTACTTCATTGCATAAGGGGAGGGTATATAGTTCATTGGTAGTACACTGAACAATGCACAAGCTCTAAAAATCACTACCTCAAGATTTTGATTGTCAAACTAAATTCAAAATTACCAATTAAATTAGTACCCAAAAAGGAATTAATGAAAACTCGTACTGATACTTTCAGTATTTGTAATTCGTATAAAAATATAATTTTGTAAGAAAAATATATGTATCACAGGCGGTTTGTTCTTCATCTTTGGTAGTTGAGGTAGTGTCGGCAGCAGACCTGGGGAGACAATGATTGCATTAGTGCCTGGCCGCCTTGTCCAAATGCAAGATAATCAACAACCAACTTAACTGTGAAGCTATGTATAACACAAGACATTAAGGAAATAGCAAATAAGTAGAGACCCTGTAGTCAAAGGCCATTAAGACATAGAAACCTGAGGTTTGCAGGCTTACACCATATCTGAAAATAATCTGGGTTAAATCAATGATGATCTAAGTAACCAACCCATCTTCATTCAAATACAAAGTACAAGCCTTAAACATGTGGTTCTAGTACCAAAATGGCGCTTTTGACTTCACTACGGGGTCCCTACACTGTAAGACAGTACAAAAGCTGAAGAGTGCACTCACACTAAGCGTGACCTAGCACCACTACACAATGTGCTAACCACTCACAAAAAATTGACTTATTAATGTGTACCCAAACCCTATTAAATACATTACTGCCTACACCACAAAACTGAACAAGAACCTACCTTACGGGGTTACACCTAGACAGTTCCTAGACCTCACTGCCTAGTTCCTCTCCAACTCAAGTCTCAGGATGTCAGAATACACCATTCTTAGGATTAATTTATTTGTAAAATGAAATTACAATTCTGCACACATATTACAAAGAACTGACTATGCTTTGGTTATTTCATTGAGATTTACACTACACATTATCCTAAATATATAAAATGCAAGCACAAAATATCTGAAGTCAATAAAGGAAAAAAAAAAAAAATAATCATTTTTCTGTCCTCCCTAGCACAGGCAGCATTGAGGCAGCTATCCCCCGTGCGACGAATGGAATGTTTCTCTTGCTGTTGGTTGTGTCGCGGTGCCTGGCTATCCTCCCTCTACCTCACACCTTCCTAACTTCCTGATAATGCCTGGGGCCCTGACTCAAGCCCTGCCTGTCTGCCTGCCTGCATGGCTAACCTGCTATGTACCTAGTGTGTGGTGGAAAATCATAAATTAGTGAACAGTCTCGTAGGTTAGTCAATAATATAATCTATTATAAATGCACTCAAAATAATCTTGTAAATGATAATATATCATGACATGTATAAGGCACAATAGAACATGAAAATACTATAGCCAACCTTCAAATGTCAAAAAGTACCTTCCTCACTTGCAAGACTAAATTTTGTACTTAAAACACTATAGCCATCCAGTTTGATTTACAACAAAAATAGGAACGGAAATTAAAAAAAAGTATACATACCAGCAACTCCCCATCCCCCCCAAATCTTCCCCCCATTTAAATTAGTAGCGTCTGTTGGGTCCCTGGTTCATGCCAACTGCCCCGCCTGAGCCGCCTCCGCCGCCACCACCGTAGCTGTTGGGACCACTGTTGCCTGGGTTATTATAGCCACCACCTGAGTGTGGACAAAATAGGTGATGCCTGATATTCAAGATACTGAGCAAGGTGTGACAAATTTCTACAGCCTCACAAAGGCTGTGGTGTGAACCTTCCACTATATAAATAGAGTAGGTTTCTGTTTGTAATTACATATAGCATTATTTCATAGAAGTACAAGTTCATTCACGTACTCAGCAATGTCTTAATAAAGAATGAGTTAAGGTAGTCTACACTGCCATTTCAATACTAACTGACATCACCTGTCATCAGTGGGAGGGCCAAGTGCAACATATAACAGTAGTTATGTCTAAATTCTACAGCAAAACCAAGAGGGTACATACCGGCATTGTAGGGGGTGGAACGGTTTGTCTGTCCATATCCCTGGTTCCTCATGGGACCACCACCATAACTCTGACCATAGTTGTTGCCGAAGTCATTGGGTCCCTGGCCCCAGTTGTTTGGAGTGCCACCGTAGTTGTTGGCCTGTGGGTTCCAGCCCTGGTTGCTCTGGTTGCTACCCCAGCCCTGGTTATTGGGTGGTCCTCCTTGCCATGGACCCTGATTTCCATAACCACCCTGGTTGTAGCCTCCAGGCCCACCCTGGTTGGGAGTGCCATAGTTGCCCTGGTTGCCCCATCCACTGCGGTTGTCTGGTGGTAATATCATGGATTAGTACAATAATTACCTAAGAACTTTACACATTCAGCTTGATACTAGGCTAGCCATAACTACCACTCTGTATACCAAGCTACCCCATCAGCTTGGATACTAAGCTCACCAATAATTACTAAACCACTTTGGATGCCAAGCTAATAGCTCACAACGATGGCTGACATGCTAAAAAATAAAAAATAAAATACAGTACGACCTCACTACAACGGACTTCAGTACACTGGAAGTCGCACTTTTCGGAGTCAGGGAGCCGACCGGAATTACTTCTTATATATCAGAAAAACTCTGAAAAAGCTAGAAGCGGTTCAGACTGCCTAACCTCACAGGGGGGTGGTCATAATGTCAGTGCGGTTTGTGTGTTCGTGCACTGATTGGTGGTGGGCTGGAAAGCGTAGCTAAAAGTGTACATACAGTACAGTATTTGCAGTGTTTATAATTAAGTTATATCCATAATGTTCTTTCTATTAAAATAGGAAAGGGAGAAGGGGGCTGCATTAATATTAAGACATCAACTTTAATCACATGGCGAGCGGTGTGTATGCTCCTGCTTCGGTTCGTGGTGAGTTGGTGATGTAACTATTTTTCCTCCACATCATTTCCCCTAAGTACCTGATATATTGCTCGATGGTGAAGAGTGATAAGTGAAACACACAGACAGAGCGATCGTATTTGTAAGATTGTAAAAATTAAGGTGTATAAAGTGTACAGTACAGTATTTGAAAAATGCTTAAAATTAAATACACCACACGGTACATACAGTACAGTATTTGAAGTGTTTATAATTAAGTTA
>JAGKTI010034571.1:0-11430 GCA_018397915.1 Birgus latro | reverse complement strand
CGTGATTAATATAAAGAGTTGTGCTAACGTGGAGTAGCAAAACTGTAGTAAATATGTAGGAAAATTAAACACGACTGTTACATTTAACAAAGCTCAAGGAAACGAACTGTAAATTTATTGAATACAAGAAAATAAATTTACATTACATGACTCCAATTCAAATCAAGAAAGGGAAATGCACTCACTCAAACACTTAGACAAACAGCAATTATCCCAAAAACTTAAGCCTAGGAAAACAAAAGAAAATACTAATCAATATAGATGAGACCGTGCTGAAGTCGATCAGCAACAGGTGGGAGCTTCGGGGATACACGCCAATACAAGCTGAGATCTGAAATGGCTAAGAAAGTGATCACTCGAGCTTTCGTACGGGCACAACCGGACACTCCATGGCCACAGGACAGACTAATTCTGATTTTGAGTGCCCGACGTGAAAAGCGTGTGAAAGGGTGTGGCCTTACGTAACGGCCCGGAGGCGGAAGCGATAATTCAGAAATTATCGCTCAGAGGAATGCACCGCCAGCACATGAAAACAATCACTCGCTCACTCGCGAAAGAATGACGAAAGTTTTGACAACTTGATGCGAATAGAAGCACGCGAGCAGATGGTTTGAGAGAACGAGCGAAACATCGTACATTTAATAATAATTCGTTCCTCCCGCAAAATCACTCGATATCACAATTTACGTTACATAATTTTACAATGTAGAAAATTCGTGACATTACGCCCCTGAAAAATCAAATTTTACTTTTGTAAAATTTGACATTATATATATTTATAGACCCTAGCTCAGTCACACAAGATTCACACTTTGGTGTGTGTACTATCCTGTTACAGGAGAAAAGCATTGTCGCCTATGTGGGTAGGTCGCCTATGAGCAAGCTTGAGGGAAAAACTCCGAGACGACAGTGAAAAATCCTGTACGCAGGTCAAACTGAGCGAAACTTCGCTACATTTACATTGACAAATAATTGTTATGTAGCGTGGTGTATGTGATACACGGTGTAGGTGTAACAGCTGTAGTGTAACTGTACTTACATGTAAAGCAATAATAATAATACATATTAATGCAATAATAAAGGCGACGAGGGCAGAGGAGAAGAAGTGGCAGCGTGCAGCAGAGACAATCAATAGTCCTGGACATTTTCTTCACCCAACAACTGTACGTGTGGAATGAGTCAAGGTGGAACATCAATAGTGTCAATGAGAAAATTTGCACTAAATTACAATTTCATCCACCCAGCAATCAATCATACACAACAGAAAGTACTCTTAAGCTGAAAATCAGTTAACAGCAAGTTTCGTACATAGGTCGCCATTATTTCCTTAATAGTTGTCCTTTTTAACCTATACTTACGCCTAATAAAGGGCTCGTCGTCGGTGTCCTCGGTTGGGATCGCCGCGACTACCCGTTTGTCATCAGTGTCCTCGGTTGGGATCACCGTGACTGCACACTTATAGCTATACTTATTATTACAAAGGGCTCATCGTCAGTGTCCGCAGTTGGGATCACCGCGACTACCCGTTTGTCATCGGTGTCCTCCGTTGGAATCGCTGTGACTATGCACTTATAACTAATAAAGGTAAGTCGAGAATATCTATGCAAACTTGGGTAGGTCACATTTTAACACCCTGCCTGCGTGTGAACACTCATGTGGCTTCTGTGTAATCTCCGGGAATCCTCAGGTAGGCCCAAACCTCGAGACACACCACAAGGTAATTCAGACACAGCCTCAGATTGCCTCTGCGGGGTCTCGAACTTCCCCCTTAACCTACCTTAATCTACGGTACATTCATTATGTACAAGCCCTACGCTTACGACTAATAAGCGCTTGTCGTCGTTGTCCTCGGCTGGGATCGCCTCGACTGCTCATTTGTCCTCAGTGTCCTCGGTTGGGATCGCCGTGGCTGCACATTCGTCCTCGGTGTCCTCGGTTGGGATCGCCGCTACTGTGCACTTATGAGCTACGGTACATATGTATGTACAGACCCCAGACATATTATGTCCTGTGGGGCCAACGAGTGAGACGTCAGGTCTGCACCCACATCACCACTGCCCTCTCTCTCACATGACTCAGAGATTATGGGCGTGGATTCAAACGGCACAGGAAGGAAACTTTCCTGAATGGTGGTACGTCGACACACACTGCAGGAATTCACAAAACTGTCTATTTCCTGTCCCATTTCTGGCCAGAAAAAGTCAGCACGGATACGGCCTTGGGTTTTCCTCTTGCCCATATGACCTCCTGATGCTGATCAGTGACCCCATTCTAATACTGCTTGGCGGTAGTTCGCGGGAAAGACAAACTACAGTCGAACCTCGCCCTCGAGTGTTCGTTACTCACGGTAGAGCCGTCCTTGTTTACGAAGGAACCTGGCTCGACCACCCCGTGAATACTTAGTCACTTTACCCTTTTGTTTCTTCCGCACAACAGCAAGGGTCGGGTCTGATTGTTGCTCTTGGACAACATCTTGACTACAAATCAGATCTTGCGGCAATGCAATGGCTACCGGGGCAACACAATTTGGAGCCTTGGCCATGGCTCGTGTTACTGCAGCCGAAGTCTGAGTAGTGACATCTGAGGTGCAACTATACTTGGCACCTGGAATGTTACCTATAGTGAGGTCAAACATAGGTTCTTGCATGACTACTGCAACTGTTGAACCTGTGTAAAAGAGAGATGCTACCTGGATACGTGCCTCAGGGAACAATCTCACTGATCCATCAATAAGCTGAGCTTGGATCTGTCTGCCTGTACTTTCGTCAGGACGAACAAGACTCTGCCTGACAGTGCAACCTGAGGAACCATTGTCTCTCAGTACATTAACAGAAACACCTCCCACAAACCCTGGCTGAACAAGGAAGGCACTGTTACCTGTGGGGGGGCCTGTGGAGGAAGCGGCCAGCCATTGATAAGGCTGCATGGCACTCAACTCTTCATACGTGACAGGACTATTTGCCTTAGGGATCGTACCCGAACTAGGTGCACGAGGAGCTGTACTCACCATCTGGGGAGCAGGAACATTGACGACCTGTGGAGGAGAATTCACCATCTGAGGGGGACTAGAGAACTGTGAAGGAGGAGCTGTGCTGGTGGGGACGGCACCATCGTGCTTCTTTTGGGGAATGAAGGCTGTGTCTGTCTCCTGCCTCCGATACGCTGGGGCTGGTGTCGAAAAGGTTTGTCCCGGTTGGCGATTGTGTGGCTGATACTGCTGTTGTTTAGGGTACCGCTGCTGGTTAGGGTACTTGTATCTCTTCCAGTCAGGTTTCTGTGTATTCTGCCCCTGGTCGTTCTGTGGTTTGTTTGGACCATGACCATTATTTTGAGAATGGCCTTGATGCTGGGGTTCAGTCTGGGATTGCTTACCAGACTTAACAGTATCTGTCCTGTTCCAGTACTGATGCTTACGAGTTTTGTACCCGTACGCACTTAAGAAAGCATCAGCGTTTTCCACCATTTGGGTTGCGTCCTTCACTTTGGACATCTTGAGCTGGGCCATAAGCTCAGCAGGCTACGACTTTTCCAGCTGTGTGCAAAGCACGAGGTCGATCATTCCCTCTCGTGTGCTGGGAGTCTCGTCCTTCTCCATCCACTCGCCTAAGTATGCCGTGAGACGGTCAAGGAACTGAACAGCCGTCTCCTTTTCCTGTAGACGCGCCTTCATGAACTGATTTCTAGCATGATCAACAGTAAGACCATACGCTTTGATGAGTGCGGTCTTCATCATCTCATTTGTGAGATTATCTCCGCGAATTCTGTGGAGAATGCCGAGGGCAGGGCCCTCAAACAGGCTAAGGAACTAAATCTGCTTAGCTGCCTCATCCAGATCGTACAGGTTTGCCATGTCTTCGAAACGAGCTATAAATGGCTCGATTTGCTCGCCTTCCTTGTAAGAAGGAAGCTTGAGATGTGGAGTTGCTAGAAAAGGTGCTGAGATAGCAGTAGTGAAGCTTGGATTAGCTGCACCTGGTGTGCCTGAAGCCAAGAAGTCTCGCTTCAGCTTCAGCACTTCCAGCTCGTGTTCACGTGCTTTGTCACTCTCTCGTTCTTCATACTCACGTTCCCTCTCCCTCTTGCGCTCCTCCCGCTCCCTCTCTTTCTGCCGTTCCTCGTATTCACACTGCTCCCTCTCGTACTCACGTTGTTCTTTCTCATGCTCACGCTGCTTTTGGCGTTCCTCGTGCTCCTTTTCTTTCTGACATTCCTCCCGCGCTCCATCTCTTTCTGCCGTTCCTCGTATTCGCGCTGTTCCTTCTCATGATCGCGCTGAATTTTCCGCTCTTTACGGGCGGCATTCTCGCGTTGCTGCTCGTAATTGCAGCGCAACAGGACATAATCTCGAATTTCCTGGGGGAAGTAGTCTCCATGATGCTCAGTTTGAGACTGAGTGAAAACTGAGACTGATAAGTAAGAGTGAGTGAATGATCCGGTAATAATAATTTCAAGCTAGGAGTTTATCCTAGAATGAGGTAGCCAGATGTCATGGGGAAATAATGTATAATTCAAAAAGAAAATGTATAATTCAGGAGGATTATGTAATATTGTATAATTCGAGTATACAATATATAGTTATGTGTGCTAGGGATGACTATTGAGTCATTTATTAAGAGAGAATAGACTCGTGAAATCAAGTGGCGATTTCACTTTATGCTGGCTTACTTCGCCAATTCTCTAGAGTCGAGAATTTATAGACTTTCTCAACGGTACACAGCAGAGACTAGACGCTCAAGTAGGCTGTAATATTGTACCGTTGGCCTCTGAGAAAGTTAGTTTCTCCCCTTAACATTCAAATGATAATAATAATTGTAATGATCAGGATCTTGGCCGAGCCAAACTCCTAGCTGGCACAACGGATTTAGGGATTAATGACAAAAGCTGGCCTAAGTACCAGTCGTGATTAATATAAAGAGTTGTGCTAACGTGGAGTAGCAAAACTGTACTAAATATGTAGGAAAATTATACACGACTGTTACATTTAACAAAGCTCAAGGAAACGAACTGTAAATTTATTGAATACAAGAAAATAAATTTACGTTACATGACTCCAATTCAAATCAAGAAAGGGAAATGCACTCACTCAAACACTCAGACAAACTGCTAAATATTCCAAAAACTGAAGCCTAGGAAGACAAAAGAAAATACTAATCAGTATAGATGAGACCGTGCTGAAGTCGATCACCAACAGGTGGGAGCTTCAGGGATACACGCCAATACAAGCTGAGATCTGAAATGGCTAAGAAAGTGATCACTCGAGCTTTCGTACGGGCACAACCGGACACTCCGTGGCCACAGGACAGACTAACTCTGATTTTGAGTGCCCGACGTGACGAGCGTGTGAAAGGGTGTGGCCTTACGTAACGGCCCGGAGGCGGAAGCGATAATTCAGAAATTATCGCTCAGAGGAATGCACCGCCCGCACATAAAAACAATCACTCACGAAAGAATGAAGAAAGTTTTGACAACTTGATGCGAATACAAGCATGCCAGCAGACGGTTTGAGAGAACAAGCGAAACATTGTACATTTCATAATAATTCGTTCCTCCCGCAAAATCACTCGATGTCACAATTTACGTTACATAATTTTATGATGTAGAAAATTCGTGACATGGTGCCACTCTCTGACTTATTCAATAAATGGTTAAATACTAGTAAAGTACCATGCGAATAGAAACTAGCAAATGTAGCACCAGTTTTCAGAAATGGAAGTAAGTCACTCCAAGGAAATTACAGACCAATCAGTTTAACATCATTATTGTGCAAATTAATTGAAACAATTATAAGAAATAAAATAGTTAATTATCTAGATGAAAACAGTATAATCAAGGACTCAGCATGGATTCAGACATCGACGTTCATGCTTAACTAACGTACTGGACTTCTTCCATGATGTTTACCATCATATGACGACTCAAGAGCAGTAGATATAATTTACCTTGACTTTCAGAAAGCATTTGACACTGTCCTTCACAAGCATTTCCTAAACAAATTAGAAGCTCATAGAATAAAAGGAAATACACAGAAATGGTTACAAGTTTGGCTCTCAGACTGAAAACATCGAGTTGTAATAAACGGAAAGGAATCTAAACGGTGTAATGTGATTAGTGGCGTTCTCCAGGGCTCAGTACTTGGACCGATTCTTTTCATTATCCACATAAACGACATAGATGAGGGTACAAAATGTAAAATATCCAAATTTGCCAATGGTACTAAAATAACTAAAAAGGTAACAACAATATTACAGTGGCAGCAGTTACAAACTGAACTTAATACTGCAGCAAGCTGGACAGAAAAATGGCAAATTAAATCCAACATAGAAAAATGCAAAGCACTTCATATTGCAAATAACAATGTCCATGTGAACAATATCCAGTTACCAAGTTCAGACAATGAAGAGGATCGTGGTGTGATACTATCAAATGACCTAACACTGAGTAAGCAGTGCATGAGGCAGTTAAAATTTCAAGCAAGTAGATGGGTTTTATTGGCAGAACTTTTGCGTTTAAATCAGAAAACGTCATACTTGCATTGTTCAATTTGCTAGTGCGCCCCCATCTCGAGTATTGTGTGCATTTCTGGTCTCTGTACCACAGGAAGAACAAAGAAAAATTATAGAAAATACATCTATGAATCACAAAAATGATACAACTGAGAAACAAACCATGTGGAGAATGCCTTCAAGAACTTAAATTATTTAGCCTGATGAAATGCAAGTTATAAGGTGACTTTATTGAAATTTTCAACATCATGAAAGGATACGACAACTTAGGCATGAATAAATGTAAATAGACCGGATGAGTCAAACTAGGAGTAATGGCTGCAAAGTCAAAGTTATGGGAGGGTGTTTCCAATCCCATGACGCAAAATACTTGTTTTTCAGCAGAGTTGTAAATCCTCAACTGACTCTTTTTTTGTCCAAATAAATTACTTTCACTAGCTACGCGAAAGTTCATTCCCCTCCTGTCTACAAGACACTCAGAGAACTTATCACTCCAGTACATAGCACCGCGTTGTTGTGATTGTATATTTATCAATTTATTAACCCGAGGTGTCCCGACGACGTCGCAACAGTTCGTCATGGTGATACCCGACGACGTACTGGTACCCATACATTATGCAAGTTTCATGGGTGATTTTTGGTAGGCATATGTGGGAGACCTTCCTCTACCCACTGTCAAGTGGAGATACTGCCTGGCCCCACCAGACCCCCCTCCCCCCACAGGCCATTTTCTCGGCAATTCACCTGTTATCAGTGACCTGGCCAGTAATGACATGTCGTGCCATGGTCTCTCCAATGACGAAATTCAGGTGAAAGTTTTTCCTGAAGTGGAAAACAAAGGAATAAACAAGCTAGAGAAAGAAACAAAAAGAAGTGATGAGGTGGTAATGTCGTAATGGAAGGTGCCGTGTGTTGATGTGTTTGATGAGTGAACAATGCTTATATCTCCTATATTATTGTGTGAAAACCAATATACACTTGTACTACATAAAACTTCATACCAAATAAATAAATAAATACATAATTTAAAGTGGCCTGAATTAGTTAACCATCCCAAAGATCGTTTTCTTTTAAGCCAGGTACCCTCAGAGAGCATAGAAAGGTAAGGATGACTGTCACCTGTAGTGGCTCAGGAGGGCGATTTCTCTGTTAATTTTCGATGTTTCTCACCAAAAGCGGAGGTTTGAGCCAAAAAATCCGAACTTGGTCGGGATTGGGAAGGGGAAGTCAGAGGTGGAAAATCGGTCGGGACATGACGGGTTAAATGCAAATACTGTAAATTAGTATAAACACAGACTAGGATCTGCACAAATAGCCCTGAGTTAACGGTCACTAAACTTACTTTTGATCTGTGATGAGCTGTGGATCATGAATGGTTCCTGTTAGGTATGTGACCATCGGGATTTTTTTAAATGTACCAGTGATCACTGCTACCGGAAGTAACTTGTGTACTTGTCCCGAATGGGAAAGTTCCTTGTCACAGTGGAGTGAACAGAGCTTGCGCCTGATTGACTGCTGCCTACCTTAAAGGCGCCAGGCAAGGCTGCTGCACCACCCCTGAACATCCACACTGTGCTCTGTGCAATTTCCACGCTGTACCTTCAGACTCCCCGTTAACTCACCGTACTCGTACATATTATCATGTTTTGGTTATTTTTTTTCATTACTCATTTTACTTTATTACTTGTTTATTATTTTCCCTTACAGGTAGCTTATAGATGAAGTGTTATAGAATGTGCCTTTTCCTTTTCAGTCTCTCCTATGAAATTTCCTTGTTAGTTATTTCATGCGGCAAGTTATTTCATGCGGCATGGTGGTCTTTCTCATTTTTTCCTGACAGTTTTAGCTGGAGGGTTTGGAGTCAGGGAGAGCCTTCTTGCTTTACTCTTCTTATCCTTCAGCATGTAGAATTAGATCTCGTAGTTATAATCTACTCTGTAACAAGCAGCCTCGAAAGGACCATAAGGTCTGTTGATGTTTGCTTTCCTTTGTATTCCTTCGTATTCTCCTTCTCCTCCTCCTCCTCCTCCTCCTCCTCCTCCTCTTCTTGTTATTGTTGTCTTCTTCATCTTCTTTTCTTGTTCTGCTTCCATCTACTCCTCCTCCTCCTCATCATCATCTTGAGCGATATCATCTTCATCATCATTATCATCATCATGAATAGTAGTAGTAGTAGTAATAGAATCTTTTTTCTTCTTCCGCATCATCATCACCATTATCATAAAGAATAGTAGTAGTAGTAGTAGTAGTAGTAGTAGTAGTGGTAGTAGTAGTAGTTGTAGTAGAAGTAGCAGCAGGAGTAGTAGTAGTAGTTGCACTGGTTGTAATAGTAGTGGTTGTTGTATTTTCTCCTCCTCCTCCTCCTCTTCATCATCATCATCATCGTTCTCGTTTTAGTCCTCTATCTCATCTTCGAACGCCTGGTTGTCGTCCTCCTTCCTCTTTTCATCCTCATCTTGATCCTTATCCTGATCCGCTTCATCCTTCTACTCCTCCTTCTTCATTGTCGTTGTCTTCCTCGAGCCGTTCTTTTCTCTTGCCCTTCTTCTTCTTCTTCTTCTTCTTGCCCTTTTTTTCCCCTTTTATTTCTTCTAGCTCCTTTTTGTTTTTTTTCTTCTTTCTTTTGATTTCCTCTTCATCTTGCTTTTCTTCGCCTTTTCTTCCTCTTCTTTCTCTTGGTCTTTTTCTTCTCTTGTTCTTGTTCTTCATTATCTTTCTCTTCTTCTTTTTACTCTCCCTCTACATCTACTTCCTCATGCGGAATCTTCTATTTCTTCTGCATATGTTATTTAACGAGAAGGTTCCCTATGTTTTGCTTTTTTTGTACGTGATTTCTGTACTTGGAGTTCCTCTTTCAACCTCTTCCGTGATGACGTCATTAATAAGCTATATGCACTTTAACGCCAGGGTCATTAAAGTTCCTGCTAAGTCCAAATCCTCTAGAACTCGACACACAACAATCGCATTTCCATCCAGGTCCCCAGTAGTACCTCTGAGTGAAAGAGAACAGGACGTGGGCTATCCCCTCATGAAGCTGGATTACAATAGCCATGGATACGTCTTCAGTGCTGAGATGTAACTAGTGATCAGTTGTAGAGTATGAATATAGTCAGGAAGAAGTGCCGTGAAAAAGAATTTAGAATCATAGCATGGCTTTAATTTGCCAGTGAGCGACGGAAAAAAATCAACATAATTACCAAAATTTCCGCCGCAATAAGGAGGAACAAATCCGCGAAGCAAATAGTGTCGAAGGAAATCCCAAGAGGATTATTTCATCTTAACCCCTTCAGCCCAAAGACGTACTCTATATACTATTGTTGCTACCTTAAGATTGTATAATTCATCCCAAGGAAAGGCCACAATGGGAAGGAGTTTCTTCATTGGCAAAGAAATCTACACTAAAAAAATTCGTCCTTAGCTTAATGTCTTCATTCCGATGTCGAATATTCCATTATCGTCTGTTTCTCTCTACACGGTTCTGTTCACCTTTGGATAGACTTTTCCATCTGAACGAGTTAGGTGCATCCTTCATTAGGAGTGCTGATTTCATTATACTTCCTATCATTAATACATTTTATTTTTGCCTGTAAGTCTTTGTCGTTGCCGTGGATGATATTGCTGTATTCAGATCTGTTTTACTTATAAACAGTGCCATTGTCAGTATATTTCCTATCGTAACTACACTTTTTAAAAAGGAAATCTTAATGCAAGTACACTTCGAATCGATACTACATTTAATTTTAAGTTATTTCTTTCAACAGACATATATGAACATCTGATATACTTATCCTCCTTATAATATTATCGTCGTAATTAATTATTATAATCAAATGCAATGTAACCGTCACCTTATACATAATGAAGGGAATATCTTAAGTTATAGTAAGTTAAGCTTGGATCTTACTTTTGCTCTGCCATAACAAGCCTGCTCTGCTCTCTCCTACCCTAGTCTAACTCTGCCTACCCTTCCTTAGCCTCCCCCTGTCTTGCTCTACACTGACCTACTCAACCCTAATTCAACCTTGCATTCCTTACCCTACTCACCCCTACCCTATCCAATCCTCTCCGTCCCTATTCCTCCATTACACACAAACACTTCTTCAATCATTACCCTACTCTACCCTGCCCTACCCTGTAATTTCTCCTTCTTTCCTCCTTTCTCCTACCCTTCTCTTCCCATTCCTTCCTCTCTCCTTTCTTCTTCCTATTTTCCCTTCTCTTCCCTCCCATCTCTTACTATACCCAATCTACGATACGCGTGTCACTCTAACTTAGCCCGGATTTTCGTCCATTGTGCAGCTTATTTCATGTAGGTCAGTGGCGGAAAAAGACAATGCTAAGGCTCATCATCCTTCCCATAGCACTTCTTAATGACTAGGATAGCATTTTAGTATAAATCCATTGCCACAACTCGGCATTCAAGATGGAGAGAAGTGGATTTTAGGCCAGGTAATGGCATAGCACCCACGTAAATATAAAAATAAATGTTAACGCAAGAGTAACGAATAGACTCACTGGTATGTCCGATGTTTTGGGGGACACTGGCATACATGAGTGTCCATGAGTGGTAATCGGTGGCTAAGACTTGAGAATCGCCCTCGACGGGCACTCCATGGACGGAGTAAATTATGACGTTGGGGGCAGCGTAGGGCCTCCTAATTGTCACGTCCGAGGTGATGACTCCGGGGCGGTTCATGCTGGGAGAGTGAGGGACTGGAGTCATACATTTATTGCGAGATGTTAGGCCTCCCTTTTGACGTACACACACGCATACACACACACACGCACACACACACATACACACACACACATACATGGAAAAAAAAGAGAAACCTTGATCCAAACACAGTACCTGGGAGAAATTAGATCTTTGTTTTTGCTCACACACACACACACACACACGCACGCACACACACACACACACACA
>JAGKTI010034570.1:0-11431 GCA_018397915.1 Birgus latro | reverse complement strand
TCTCATCACTCGTTCCTTAAGCACCATGTCACAAATCAACAGTTTGTGCTGCTGAACACACTCCTCGCTTCCTATAACTTTAACATCCCTCACTAATCTCCTATCAACCCTCCTTACCAGAAAATAATTTATCTGGCTACTATTTCCCCCGGACTCGTACGTAATCAATCTACTCACTCTTTTTCTAAAATGTGTGTTGCACACAATCATGTCCATAGCCTCCCCAAACTCGAGTATTCTTTCCCCTTCCGCATTCCTCACACCATATGCACATCCTCCATGGACTCCTTCATAACCTTGAGCTGCTTCACCAACATGACCATTTAAATCCCCTCCCAGAACCACTACCTCATCATCACCCATACCACTTACTACACGTATTAAATCATCCCAAAATCTATCCTTCTCTGCGTCATCCAATCCTACCTGCGGAGCATATGCTGATATGACTGAAACCATCACCCGTCCGATCAAAATTTTCACTACTATTATCCTATCACTTACTCTCATGACATTCATGACATACTCCACCCATTTCTCCGCAACCAACACACCCACACCCCCATATCCGTCAGTTCCCCCCTGCCAAAACAGCTTATAGTAGCAATCCTTCCCAGCAATCTTTCTGGCTGATCCACCCCTGTACCGGACTTCCTGCAGACATGCCACATCCACCCACCTCCTACTAAATGCCTCAACAACTTCCCCTGCTCTTCCTCTCAAACTTCCCACATTCCACGAACCCACCCTAAACCCCCTGGGTGATTTGCTGTCGTCAGGCTTGCTTTGGTGCTTTGTTGGTAGGTAAATTGTCTAGCATGGATTTTACAAATCTTCTCTGTATTTTAAGTGGAACAATTTGAGAAGAGTCAAGTTCTACTACTGGGACATTCTGGCTAATGTCCTCTATGGTAGAATTTCTGGCAAATGTACTGGTAAAGATATCTGCTTTCCCATGTGGGTCATTTGTAATGTTGCCATCTGAAGATTTTAGTGGGGAAATGGATGATGACTTGTTAAAATTATTACTGAAAGAACGGAGAGTTGACCAGAATATTCTATTGTCATTAGGGCTGTTAAGTAGTTTTGATGCTTATAAGAAAAATTTGATTTAGCGAGATTTATTACAGCTCTTGCATGGTTTCTAGCAATTTTAATTTAGAGATTTATTACAGCTCTTGCATGGTTTCTAGCAATTTTAAATTGACAGAGTGATTCAGATGTTTTTTATTTTAAGTAAGAGTTATATGCTAATACTTCTGGGTTGCTGCTCTGGTACAGTTGCTATCAAACCATTTTGGAGAGTTCGATCTTTTAGTCAACTGATGACTTGGTATGAATAAATCCATACCAGCTAGTATTATGTCGCTAATGTGGGACTGGGTAGAATTGACATCACTAAAAAAGAAAGACTGCCATGGAATGTCAGAAAGATGATTTCTAAATCCATCCAAGTTAGCCCTGTCAAAGTGCCAACAGGTCACCCTGACAGGTTCAGAACAGGGAGGTTTGAGGGGGGGCTAACTAATGAGGCTTTGATGAGATTGTGGTCAGAGGATTCAAGTGGTGACAGTACCTCTATCCTGTATTGATCTGGATTATCTGTCAGGAATAGATCCAAGAGATGGGCATTATGGTCAGGATTATCTGGTATTCGGGTTGGTTGCTTTACCAGCTGCGCGAGATTAAACAATTATGCAAACAGCTCGCACTCTAGACCAGCATCGTCAGTCCTGGCAGAATGCAATAACCATTCAACATTATGTACATTAAAACTACCCAAAATGGTAACTTCAGTGCTAAAGGCAAGGTTAAGGTTACTCAACTGTGTGGATATGAAGTCAAATACACTGGGTTCAGAAGAAGCATTGAGGGAGCGATAGACTACACAGGTATATTTGATATTATTCAGTTAATTTAATTTATACAATGAGTAATTAAAATTGTATGAAGTGAAGTTTAAAATAGTGGCAACTGCATATTAAGGTAAAACAGGTGTCACCTATGTTATGGAAGGTTGTGAGGAGATGGTAACCAGAAAAACAAAATACAGATATTTCGGTAGAGGGAGAGATTTGTGGTTCTGTGAGGAATAGGGGCATAGGGGATAAGGACTGTACAAGTTGGAGAGTTGAGAGCATTTAGTACGGATGAAATTATTTTTAGCAGTGCGAAGAACAGACTTAGAATGCTACAGGGCAGAAACATAAATAAGATGTGATTCAGGGGTGGGAGGGTTGGCTCTGGTACCTTTTATAGGCCCTCTCCTTGTTGTGGACAGCATTAGAACAAGCGTGATTAAACCAAGGCTTTCTTGTATTAGTCAAAGGATATGAGAAGGGAATGTATGCTTCCATGCCCAAGAGAATAACCTCCGTAATGTGCAAGGCACACTCAGATGGCTCCCGGCCATGAAAGTAATAATCATTCCAGGGAAAGTCAAAGAAGTACTGCCTGAAGGCCTCCCAATCTGCAGCTCCAAAGTGTCACAATCGATGTTTCTTTGGAGGGTCCACAGGCCCCACCAGAGTGACAGGACAAGTTAAGGTAATAAGGTTGTGATCAGAGGAGCCCAATGGAGAGGAAAGATGAACAAGTGTAAGCAGTAGCTGTCAGGAAGAGGTCAAGTAAGTTGGAGCTCTCTCCAAGGCGGTCAGGGATACGGGTAGGGTGCTCTACAAGCTGCTCTAGGTCATTAACCAGCAGAGTCCCATCGACGTACGGTGTACGTCGCTACTTTTTTCCGCAGACAGACCCAACGACATACATCATACGTCACGCAATTGCAAGGCCCATTGTGTGCACATTTTTCAACATTCACGGGTGATTTTTGGTGGGCATATGTGGGAGACCTTCCTCTACCTGCTGTCAAGCGGGGATACTGCCTGGCCCCTCCTAACCCCCCCTCTCCCCCCCACACTGGGCAATTCACCTGTTAGCAGCAACCTAGCCAGTAAAGGTATGTTGCCCCACGGTCTCTCTAATGACGAAATTCACAGTGAAAGTGATTCCTGAGGTGGAGGACAAAGAAACAAAGAAGCTAGAGGTAGAAACAAACAGAAGTGATGAGGTGGTAATGTCATAAAGGAAGGTGCCATATACTGGGGTTTTGAGTGAGTGAACAATGCTTATAAACGCCTATATTATTGTGTGAAAACCATTATAGACTTTTACTACACATAAATTCATACCAAATAAATGAAATAGATACGTAATTTAAAGTGGCTTGAATTAGTCAACCCTTCCATAGTTCATTTTCTTAGCCAGGTACCCTGAAAAAGAAGGAAAACGTAAGGTTGAGTGACACCTGTATCAACATTTTTTTACCTCAGGATCGCGATTTCACTATGAATTTTTGATGTTTCTCACCAAAAGCGAAGGTTTCAGCCAAAAAAACAAAAAGTCGAAAATCGGTCGGGATCTGGGGGTAGGCTGGGTAAAAAACTGGTCGGGACTCGGCGGGTTAAGGATTGAAAAGATGTAGGGTTGTTTACCAGGTGGATCAGTGAAAGGAGAGGAGACCCAAAGATGGTGGTGAACACTGAAATCTCCTAGAATGGAGATTTCAGAGAAAGGAGAAATGGATAGGAAGTGTTCCATCATACAAGTAAGCTAGTCAAAGAATTTTTCAGTCAGTAGAATTGGGGGATTAGTAAACAGAACAGATATATTTAGTCAGAGAATGACAGGAAAGCCAAAGCCAGAGTGTAGAAAATTCAGAAGAATTAAGTTCAGGAACACGAGAGCGAGATAAGTCCAAAGCCATAGTGTAGAAAATTCAGAAGAATTAACTTCAGGAACACGAGAGCGAGATAAGTCATTGCATACATATACACAACAGCCACCTTTGGCTTTGAAATGAGTATAGAGAAAGTAGGAGAATACAGAAAAGGGTTTGTTATCAGTTGCCGCAGACAGATGAGTCTCAATTAGGTAGAGAGGGTGAGGTTTAGAGGAGGAGAGGTGGTGCTCAACAGAGCAAAAGTTAGAGGAAAGGCCACGAATGATGCAGAAATAAAGTGAGTCAGACAGTGGTTCCAGGCAACTCGTTGAGTTGTCACCGGGAGAAGGGCAGATTAGATGACCAAGGTCAATGCATGCAAGCATGCCAGAGCCTTTATAAACAAAAACAAACAACCTAAAGCATCTTCTCCATTTAGGTGTTTAAACCATTCCCATTATGGTGCATTAATTCCAGGCTAGCTAAAATACCTAGCCCCTTTCTATTCAAATGATGGCCAAGTGTAATCAGACTGGAGATTCAATATGACTACTAACTAGGACACTCATTCCTACCTCACATTTATAGCTCAGCGAATTTCATGCAACCACAACTAAGTTTTCATATTGTCGGAGCAATCCACTTCTGCCAGAAAAACAAAGTTACTATAGCACTCACCATCCATCATTTGCTTGGTCAACATCATGACAAAACTTATGCTGAACATAAACATTTCATCCTCTCTCCTATCCTGTGACACCTTACCTCTGCTCCCACCCTGTCTTTTCTCTCTCTCTCTCTTCCCCCTACCACCACTATCACACTCTCCCTTTATTTTTCTCTTCCCTGCCACCATTACAACCATTTACTATTGTTCTCTCTGCCACCACCACACCACCTTATCTTACCTTTACTCTCTCCCCTGCCACTGTCACCACCACCACCATCACCTTACCTTTACTGTCTCCCCTGCCACCACCACCACCACCACCTTACCTTTATTGTCTCCCCTGCCACCACCACCACCACCACCACCTTACCTTTACTGTCTCCCCTGCCATCACCACCACCACCACCTTACCTTTACTGTCTCCCCTGCCACCACCACCACCTTACCTTTACTTTCTCCCCTGCCACCACCACCACCTTACCTTTACTGTATTCCCTGCCACCATGAACACCACCACCTTACCTTTACTGTCTCCCCTGCCACCACCATGACCACTGCTGCCACCAGCTGTAGGACAGTCCCTGGAGATGTGACCTTCTTCCCCACACTGCAACACATTCACAACCACAATAACTTTATAATTCAGGCACTGCTACTATAAACTTAATGACTGCATAACAACACCAACACACACAACTTCTGAATCAAAAACATATATTCCAAGAGTGTACTCAATAAAAATAAAGAAGGCTCTAGAAAGGAATGGAAAGGATACTGTTACGTATCACATACTGAAATATGCCGAACACATCATGTATAGGGGGCCCAATAAAACTGAGACAGGAACACAGACTAAAGCGCAGATATGGGTAGGAACAAGTCATCTCTTTCACATAAGATTATTACACAAGGGAAATCTGGATGCCAGAGGGATTGCCCAGGGAGAGTGAAGGGAAAGAGCAGAGAACAAAGTGCAGAGATGGCAATTGCAAATATGCCAAGCTGGAATAAGCAGGATAGTGTGGAGTGAGTGAAACCGGGCACTGTTTCATGCTGATAATGATATGCTGACTTTATGAACAATGTTGCAGGGATCATACTCATATCAGCTTAGACGTCTTCAAGTCTTCTCACTCTATCTGCACATGAAGCTTTCATAACTCCTCCTATGTTACTAACACAATACCATATGCTGATAATACCGAGGCTTAATTACATCTTAAAATATACCTGTAATTATAAGGTGTACTGTATTAAGCAAAAAACAGTCTATCTATCTATCTATTGCCAGACGCCTCAATCCCGAACGGGGTGGCCACAAACAAATTGCCTCCATGTCACTCTGTCCCCTGCCATTTCACTACCATGCTCCAAACTCACACCCCCCTCTCTCATATACCTCTCCACTCCATCTCATCCTCGGCCTCCCTCTCCCTATCGCCCCCTCCACCTCATTCACATACACTCTCCTCGTCAATCTTTCACTCTCCATCCTCTCCACATGCCCAAACCACCTTAACGTGTTTCTCCTAACGCTTCCCATCACGTCCTCAAACACACCACAACGCTCCTTCACTTCCTCATTTGTTAGTCTGTCTCTCCATGTGACTCCACATGCTCCTCTCAAATAACTCATTTCCACTGCTCTCACTCTTGACTTCTGTCCTTCCAACAGGGTCCAAGCTTCACTTCCATATGTCAGAGTTGGTATCACAATACTGTCATGTAACAACTTTTCCACTTCCATGCTCAACTCCCTATTTCTTATCACTGCTTTCAACGAACCAGCAACCTTCCTTCCCTGCTGTACCCTTTCGAGCACTTCATCCTCCAGACTACCATCCTTACTCATCACACTGCCCAAGTACTTAAATTCACTCACATTCTCCATTTCCTTCCCATCCAATCTCACTGTACACTCACTAGCTTCACTTCTCTCGAAGACCATCACTTTACTCTTCCCCACATTCACCTTTAGATTCCGTTTCTTACACACTCTCCCAAACTCATCTACCAAGCCTTGCAGCTCCCCTTCGTCTTCACTCAACAACACAGTATCATCTGCAAACAACAGTACAGGGAGTTTCCAAACACTGCCCTCTCTCACTAGGGCCACTCCAACATCCACTGCCCGACCTTGTATCTCTTTTATAACCCCATCCATATACAGATTGAACAACCATGGAGACATGACACACCCTTGTTTCAATCCAACCTTCAAATGGAAAGATTCACTCAGTTTGCCATCCACACGCACTGCAGCCTTAGCACCCTCATACATACTCTTCACTGCCTTCAACAACTTCCCATCCACTCCATATATTCTTAATACCTTCCACAAACCTTGTCTATCCACCCTGTCATATGCTTTCTCCAGATCCATGAAGGCTGCATACAACTTCTTGCCCTTCTCTAGAAACTTTTCCACTAAGGATCTAAGAATGAATATCTGGTCTACACAACCTCTTCCCTTCCTAAAACCTCCTTGTTCTTCTCCAACTAATTCCTCAGTAATTTCCCTAACTCTGTCAATAAGTATCCACCATATATTTTTCCTATTACACTGAGAAGGCAAATGCCCCTATGATTACCACACACTGCTTTTTCCCCTTTTCCTTTGTACAGAGGAATAATTATACTTCTTCCAATCCTCCGGGACTCTACCCTCATCCCAAGCCAATCTGCACACCTTCCACATCCATTCTATTACTATTTCTCCCCCATGCTTCAGAATTTCACCACACACTCCATCAATTCCTGGGGCTTTCCCCATTTTAACTTTCTTCATTGCTTGCACCACTTCCATCCTGGTGATTTCTTCCTCTCTTCTCACAACCCTCCTTCTCCCTGCCATTCCCCAGCCACTTAAACTTGCATTACTTTCATTCTCTATGTTCAACAGTTCATTAAAGTGTTCTCTCCATCTGTTTACTTTTCTCCCTTCTCCACTAGTAATCTATACCATTTTTATCTTTCACACCCCCACTGACTTCATTGGCACCCTGTCTAGCTCTCTTTACCTCCTTCCAGAACATTTTCTTACATTCCCTCCACTTCGCACTCAAATTCCTTCCAAATTCCTCATCCACTCTCTTCTTACTCTCTCTTACTAATCTTTTCACCTCTCTCCTCCTCACTACATATAACGCTCTCGTCCATCTCTCAGTTTCTTCGTCGCCCCCGTTCCTCATCCACTCATTATATGCTTTCTTCTTTTGTGCCACAGCCTCTCTCACCTCTTCAGTCTACCATGCTGTTCCCTGAACCCCCTTTCGTCTTCTCTTCACCCCACACACCACCTCACATGCTGCACAGATTTCTTCTGTGAATACCTTGCACACACCCTCCACGTCCCCCATCTGCTCCAATCTATATTTACCCAATCGCTCCTCCACTTCCCTTCTATATTCAGCCTTTATTCCATCCTCTTGTAACTTTTCTACCCTCCTTGTAACACATACTTCCTCCTGTCTTTCCCTTCTTCTCTTCCTCCATCTTGTTTGGACTCTGATTCTGGCCACCACCAAGTGGTGGTCAGAAAGTCCACTCCCCCAACCTCTATACACTCTTGCATCCATTATACATCTTCTCATCCTTTCATCCACACACACAGTCAATCATTGCCTTCCGTTCATTCATTCCCCCGTCCTCTCTTCTCACCACTCGCCATGTATACCTATGGATCATTTTGTGCCTGAAGAGGGTATTAACTACCACCAACTCCCTCCCAGCACAAATGTCCACAAAAGCACTGCCATTCTCATCCATCTCTGCAGGCACACCCCACTCACCAACCACTCCATCCACCTTCTCATTCCCCACTTTTCCATTCATATCTCCAATCAGAAACACTCTCTCATTCCTTTCAAACTTTTCCAAGCAGGCTTCCACATTTGTCCAAAACTCTTCTCTCACTCTACTTACACGATCTTGCGTTGGCGCATACTCGCACACAATTGCCCACATTTGTAGTCCAACTTTCACTCTTACCCACACAATCCTTGACCCAACTGATCCATACTCTCTTACATTCTCCTTCCACCTGTTGCTCACAGCAATACACACTCCCTCTTTCGCCCTCTCATTCTCACCCACTTTTGCGCATATACCCCATCCATATTCCCATTCTCTCACACTCTCACCACGCCATTTAGCTTCAGTTATTCCACATATATCCACTTTCGAACTCTCAAGCACCTGTACAATCTCTCTCTCTTTCACCTCATCATTCATACCCCTCACATTCCAGGTCGCAATCTTTATCTCGTCCTTTGTCCGTTCCTTTGTCGTCAACTTTTGGTCAGTCCTGGTCCGAGGCTTCCTGTTCGTATTTTTAGTTAGTTGTTTTTACGGGGTGGGACACTAACCCACCACCAACCCTTTTAGTCGCCTCTTACGACAAGCAGGGATACTGGGGGAGAATTCTTGAAACAGTAATCACTCTAATATCCGGATGTCCAATAACCAGACACCCCAATGTCTGGACATTGTGGGCTCGGGTCATTGGAACCCCCCTCCCCCAACCCAAAAAAAAAAAAGAAAATCCGATTTTTTTTTTTACCCGTAAATTTCAACTTGGTGTGTGGCGCCGAAAAGCTGTGTTTACGAGCGCTTCTCCCGCTCCCCAGGCTCCCCTTTTCCTCTCCAGTTCCCTATCAACTACCTCTGTGAGTAAATGATCATCGGGATGGCTGGCGCTCGTGCCAGTTTTTGTTTTAACAATTATAATTCACAGTGCTAGGGGTCAAGTGCAGCACAACACTGGATTACTGTACGTGCTTCAAGAGCACTGTCACCACTGTCAGAGCGTTAGGAGTGGGGTAATCTTCGTACCACCACGGAAGTGTTGTAAGTACAGTCAACTGATAAATATTTTCCATACCCACCTCTAATTCCTCATTTTCTGGTTCCATTTCATTTATTTCATGCTTTGTATCCCTTATTTGTGCGAGCAGGGTCTTAAAAAGGTGCTGTTCACGTCTAGTAAGGAGTACCAGTACCCTGTCAACTGCTAAATATTTTCCATATTCACCTCTAATTCCTCATTCTCTGCCTCCTTTTCATTTACTTCATGCTTTCTGTCCCTTATTTGTGTGAACAGGGTCTTAAATAGGTGCTATGCATGTCCGATAGGGAGGTATGTACTGTAGGTGGTTTTCTGAGTTAGGCTTGGTTAGGGTCCATAAGTACAGGTGCAGGAGCTTCAGGCCCAATATCTGGACAGACCAAATTTCCGGACATGCCTTTGACTGTATTACATCGGATATTGGAGGGATTACCGTAAACTGCTACGACAGCAGTACTTGAAAGCCTCCTTTGCTGATGCAGACACAGGCCTTAGACATAAGAGGTGTAAAGCAGTACAGGTGGTCCCCTACTTATGAACGGGTTACATTCCGAGAAACTATCTCTATCTATCTATAACCCAACGTCCTAATTCCAAGAAACTGTTCATAAATGTAATTTTTCTTAAGTTGAAAATGCATTTAATACAGGCATACCTTGATGTATGATACCCCCAGATGCGTTACCCTGGTTTAACGATGGGGGAAGAAATACCACCATACCCTGCCTAACGAAGGCCAAACCCCGGTTTAATGATGAAGTTTGATTTTTTTTTTTTTTACCAATTGTGATGATATTTTTGACCAAAATTGTATTTACATTGATTTATAAACTTGTTTTTAGACTTAGATTAGTGTGTTTTAGCCATAGGTGGGGTGAACGTTGTCATTATGAGGTACAGTTTACTAAGCCTGATTTTTTCCAGACGAATTTGACGATTTTTTATTTGTTGGTTTTGGTGAGTTATTTACAGGTGTTAGGATTAGGCTGGCTTCTTGTACAGCTGTTCGGCCATTTTGATTGGCTTTAAATTTGTTTTTGGGCTTATTTGGGAGGGAAACCCAAGGCTGAAAATCGTATCTCATTACTTTACATGTTAAATCTACCCTGATATACAATACCCTGCCAAATGATGGGTTTTTACCTAACCAACTGCATCATTAAACTGGGGTATACCTGTACACCAAACCACCTATATGTCATAACCTAGCCAAGCCTACCTTAAATGTGCTTAGAACACTTACATTAGCCTACAGCTGGGCAAAATCATGAACACAAAGCCTATTTTATAATAAGTGTTGAATATCTCATGTTATTTATTAAATTCTGTACTGACATCGTTGACTGTGAAAATCCAAGTTCACGTGCAATGGCCATTACGGACTGGTTCCTGGACAAGTCCCCGTCAGGATGATCCATTGTCACAACAAAAACAGGACAAGTCACCATCTAAACAATTCGTCCTCAGAAATATCCATCAAAACATGGATAAATCCCCACTAGCTGCCTGAGAATCTCAAACTTACACATTTATATACACGTAATGTGTGTAGGTTACCCGTATAATTTTAACGTCCTGTACATCCAACGTTCATATATAGTTATTGGACAGTTAAATAAATGCTCATGTCTTGAATGTAGCCTAATGTTAAACAACTAAGTGAAAGTTATCGTACAATGCCTGATTAGCATTTCAATACAGTACACTATTATATTTTTTCCATTAACCCGCTGAGTCCCACCGACGTACGATGCACGTCGCTACTTTTTTCCACGGACAGATCCAACAACGTGCATCGTATGTCACGCAGTTGCAAGAACCATTGTGTGCACATTTTTCAACATTCGTGGGTGATTTTTGGTAGGCATATGTGGGAGACCTTCCTCTACCTGCTGTCAAGCGGGGATACTGCCTGGACCCACCTAACCCCCCCTTCCCCCCCACACTGGGCAATTCACCTGTTAGCAGTAACCTAGCCAGTAAAGGTATGTTGCCCCACGGTCTCTCCAATGACGAAATTCACGGTGAAAGTGATTCTTGAGGTGGAGGACAAAGAAACAAAGAAGCTAGAGGTAGAAACAAACAGAAGTGATGAGGTGGTAATGTCATAAAGGAAGGTGCCATATACTGGGGTTTTGAGTGAGTGAACAAACTGTTGATTTGTGACATGGTGCTTAAGGAACGAGTGATGAGA
>JAGKTI010034568.1:0-11431 GCA_018397915.1 Birgus latro | reverse complement strand
TCAAAAGCAGTGGCTACCTGATTTTTTTTTTAGGAAACCAGGTAAATCCATGATGGAAGGAGTTCTTTCAGTCACAGCACATCAGGATCAAACCACTGCCCAACACAACTCGGTGAATGGCAGAGCAGTTTTAATCTATCCCAGACACAACACGAGCGTCTTAAGATGTGTGTTTCATCTTAAGACGCCTCTTGCTCCATCAGTTATCCCTTATTCTTGCTGCATGGCCTGCCCACCTCCATTTAACTTCAATAATGTCTGAGTTTAGTTTGCTCTCTCACCCAAGTTGATCTTTTCCTGTCTCATAAAAGTATTCCCAACATTGTCCTTGCCATTGCTCTTTGAGAACGGATAAGATGATTTTCTATCGATTTTTGTCTCACAACCGTACGTCATTGCTGAAATTAAATATTCGTGATATACTGTTCATTTCATACATATTGACAAGCGGCTTTTCATGTCTCCGTGTTTACCGAAAGCTTTCCTTTAAATTGTAATGCGTCTTTTTATTTCCCTATCATGAGCTTTTGTTAGTATAAGGATTTGCCCCAAGTAATTGTGCTCTTCGACTTCTTCACTATTTCTTCGCTTATTCTGATGACGTTCTTTGGTGTATTCGGATTAAACATTAGGTTAGTTTTACTCTGGCTCTTCTTTAGCCTTACTTAGAGGTTTTCTCTGTTGGGGTCACTTAACATTCCTTGCAGTGTCACTGCTGTACCTGAGTTTTGGACAAAGTCATCTGCAAATCTTAGCTGGTTTAGTTTTTCTCCATCCATGTTTACACCTTTGTTTCCTCAGTTTAGCATTGTACCATTCCCGTTATATGTATGTATCATCCCCGTTATGTGTATGTATATATGCCCCCCCCCCAACATGTGCCCCCACTAAAACTGCTGACCTAATCAGCCGCTCCCAGGCTCGAACACCGACCAATAGCAGATGTACCCAGTCAGTTCAGGGTTAACTCTCATACGGACAACATACTGTCCCCGTGCTCCACAATTAAAGGCCGTAAATAGCTACTCCAGGACTTTCATTACATCATCAAGAGGTTGTGACCAACATTTTTCTGAAAATACTTTCTAGGCATGCTGTAAATAATTTTGGTAAAATTGTACCTTCCTGACGCACGCCCTTTTCAGTTTTAATTTCTCCGAGTTTACGTTATTTAGCTCGTTATATGTGTCATCGAACAGTTTTCCAATGTTCTCATTTACTCGTTGTTCCCGTAATGAATCTATAATTGTAATGTGCTCCACTGAGTCGAAAGCCTTTTCATAATCAACAAGAACTAGGCACTGGTTTATTATATATTGTAGTTTTCTCATTTACCTGATTCATTGTGTATAGATGATCAGTAGTCGAATACCCGTTTCCGATGCATGCCTGTTTATGAGGATGGTTTTCTTCCAGATTTGTTGTTATTCTGTTCGTAAGGACTTTAGTGAAGAGTTCGTAAATGACTGATAATAAGCTAATGGGTCGATAGTTACTAAGATCTTTTGAGTACCCTTTTTTTGTAAAGCAAAATGACTACTGCATTACACGATGTTTTGAGAATTTTCTTTTCTTTATACACTGAATAAATAAGTGGGCGAGCCTGTTTTGTAGTTCTGCTCCTGCATCAGACAATAAATCTGCTACTATTCCATCTTCTCCTTGGGCCTTCCCTCTTTTCATACACTTAAGAGAAATGTGTGCTTCGTCTGATATTACCTAGGGTATATCACTTGTGTCCACTGAAGAGTTAGCTTTGGGTACTATTGGTACTTTGATACATACATTTCTCTGTAAAATTCTTCAACTCTCTTTACCATCCTATCGATGCATTTAATGACCTCACCTTTTTTGTCTTTCAGTGATATAATTCGTTGCTTTCCCTAGGGCCACTTCGGACCTGTTTCAGATTTTTTTTTTTTTTTATCTGATCCATGTTTCTTTTTCTTTTTTCCTTCTCTCTCTCTCTCTCTCTCTCTCTCTCTCTTGTTGATAAGGTTATTTCATTCTCCTCTCTTTATTTCATCTTTGTTTTTACTTTCATCTCCTTTCTTTATTGCACGAGCTTGAGGCTCATTTTTTAATACTTGTTGGCTATGGTTGTATTAGGTTTCCCTGCTACCTCCGCTGATTCTCTTAGCACTTTTGTTCGTCTGTCATTCGTCAGTGTCACACGCAACACAGAGACTGAAATCTGTTCGTTATTTCTAACAGAAATATTACTTTTCTTTTACTTACTTTTATTGGACATATCTTGTTATTTTTAATCATCTTTCATTTCTGAAATTGAATGTAGCTGCACATCCCACCATTCTGTGGTCACTTCCTGTATTTACTTTGTTGATAACTGTGACATTTATAATCGTACTATTCTTATCTGCTATAATGAAGTCGATTTCATTCTTTGTTTCTCCATTAGGACTTTTCCAGGCCAAATTTCTCCCTGTTCTTTTGTGAAAGAATGTGTTCATTATTCTCATGTTATAGATTTCAGCAAAATCTACCACCATTTCACCTCTGTCACTCCTTTCTACCACTCCCATGAGTATATATTTCTTCTTCCATAGTGAGGGAGAGGTCATAGAATGTTTCCTTCTTCGTCTGAGCTTTGAAACGTCGATACATATATTACTTTCAGGGAGTATCTTTTGCCTGGTCTGATTACAGTCCATGCTACTCTGTCAGATACACTGTTGAATTTTAAATATTCTCTACAAGATTTCTGTTAATTAGAAATCCTACACAACTAAATCTCTCATGTTTCCTTGCTCTGTAGTAAAATAGGTGGTTGCTGGTTTGGAGCTGAATTAATTTCTTCTTTTCTGTGGATGTCACTCAGACCTACAATATCCCAACAAATGTTTTCTAGTTCAGTCATTAAGGTATCAAGTTCTGCTAAGCTTCTTACATTGTTTGTGTAGATCTTCATGGATTTCAGTTTGTTTTATGTCCCGGTCTCTGATTTGCCGAGACAGTGCCTACTCACTTTCGATGGCACATTGCCTGTAAGCACAGGAACAAGTGGGGTTGGACCTTTGGTAGACGGTGATCGAGCGGGAACGCCCGTAAAATCATTGACAGTAGAATTCATGTTTGGCTGGGGGTATTGTGGCAAATGATGTCACCCTGCCACATAGTGTTTGGTAGGATGTAATTTTTGTGCCACCTTATTCAGTATATTTGATGGAGCCATATTTATCTATAGGGAGTCCCATGGTCCGTGCCGTCTAAGATGGTACCTCGTACATCTGCAGGCCTTCCCCTATCCGCCACGCGGGGACGAGCATTTTTGGACTTGGTAAAATAATCTTGTTCTAATAAACTATATACCATTATTTATGTGTGCATGGATCGTATAGGAATATAGTTTATGTGAGCAATGTTATTTTATGTTAGAACATAGTAAGCACACACATATTCTTTTCGTTGCAGGACGTTGGCAAAAGATAAACTTGTTCTCACCAACTATTTGCCAATATCTACGTGTGTATTGACCTGCATAGAGTTGTAGTTTATGTCAGTGATGTCAGTATGTGTTATCTTTCCTTACAAAATGCATACCACCATTTACTTGTTCATTTATACAGTAAAACTGTACTATGAGTATCATGTAAAATTATTATAAACAGGAAAATCAGCTTAGTTCACTCAGTAGGCTAATGGTTCGATGTACATTATATTTTCTCCTCCAATTCGGCTTGCGCATGCCTGACATTATCTAGCACAGTGGTTCTTAACCTGGGGGGGCGTGAGTAAATTCCACGGGGGGGGGGCGGCCCCCGGGGGGAAAAATAGGAATTTCATTAATTATATTTGTAATTCTCTTAACAAAAGCGTGGCCAATATGAAGATGATTATGAAAGAAATACAAAACATGCTTGGACAGATTTATGAACTACAAGAAGTAGCAATACTTCTATAGATTCACAGCAGAAGGCAGATCTCCATGACAAGTTCCAGTCTGAAGGCTTTCTGCTATCTCTAGCTTACGTGGTGGTCATCTTCAAAGCGCTGAATGCAATTAACCTTAAACTAGAAGAGAAAACATCATCATCATGCACCACGACACCATTCGAGCCTTCAAGGCCAAACTCGACCTCTGGAAATGCCGAATTCAGGATGGAAATACAACCAGTTTTAGTAACTTAGATTCTGCTTTCATTCACAGTTACCTTGAATCTGAGTTTTAAAAAATAATAATAATCACTTATCTGACTTGAAAGCAGAATTAATCAGATACGTCCCATATATAGATAAGAAGCGTGACGCCTGGAAATTCATCAGGAATCCATTTCAATGTGCGGTAGCTGATATTTCGGATAAAGTGCAAGAGTATTTTCTTAGCTGAGGAAGACCTCAGAGAACTGGATCTTGAGACGTTCTGGGGCAAGTACCTTCCTGTCTACCCTCTGATCTCACATCAAGCTCTTCGGATTCTGACAATGTTTGGATCGATGTATCTTTGTGAAATTTCATTTTCCATGTTCATTGCATTCAAGACGAAGTACAGAAACCGGCTGAACGTTGAAGGGGACTTACCTTGTGCACCGTCTGCCATTCGACCACACTTTCAAGATCAGGTAGCTAAGAAGCAGAGTCAAGTATCTCATTAAATTAGTAAGACAGTAACCTCATTAAATATGCTGGGTATATTGTTTGCACAGAATTCATGCTCAATAAAAAGACTAAAAACACCCATTAGTAAAGTTTTTCCTTAAAATCTGGGAGGGAATTTTATCAATTTTGTTGAAGATGCGAGGGGGGCGTGGAGGGAAGGACCAACTACTAGAGGGGGCGTGGTAGTAAAAAGGTTAAGAACCACTGATCTAGCAACTCTGCTGATGTGTTCGGTACCGTTCTGGTTCCCGAGGGGCAAGTGATCCAAAGGATTAAGTAACTTATTGTTGCTGGAAAAGTGATCTATCTTCATCCAGTAAGTAACATAAATGTATACGCGCATGAAAGGATTGTGGAGTGTAGGGTGAGAAGTGTTTTTTTTTTTTTTTTTACTAGAGTACCTGTGCTTGCGAGTAAGAGAATCGGCTTTTGTCATCGGGGGAAACTCGATAAGCTGTGAACACTGAAGTATATAAGGCTACTGTCTCATGAATGTTGAAGACGCACACGCCACCAACCCGACCACCTGAAATACACAGGCTTGTAATAAGTCGTTAGTCATGCTGAATTATTATCTGTCCATGATAGCAAGGAGTCTAAACTGTAGAAAGTTAATACTGCAATCAGGTGCTGTAGTCTCAGGGGGGTGTTAAGTCGGCCTGAAGTAGAGAATCGTTCTAATGAGTTTATTTCTATGAGCGTTCCATCAGCAGCAGCCTTCTGAATATTTAGCCCAACCACATAATGAACGGAAATCAGCGGTGTTCAGGCACGCTGTTCACTGGTTCTGAAATGAGTTGATGAAGAACACCACAAACATGAGATGAGAAGCAGGGATGGGGCTTCAGTTCATCATGCTGACACGATTATTACTTCCGCCAACGAAGCTGAGGGAGGTTATGTATTCACCTATGTTTGTTTGTTTGATGGTCCACACGATATCTCCAAAAGATCTCTATGAATTTCAATGAAATTTTGTGGATGGGTTGGCAATGGGCAGAGAAAGAATTGATAAAATTTTGGCGCGGATCTGGATCCGGATCAGCATCCAGCTATGGCATTGCGGAGGCATGCGCTCTCTGAGTGCTTTCTAGTTTTTCATGCATTCTCCATTTTTATATTCCATCACCACAGGTGGCCACTGATTGTGCGGATGATCTTCAGAGTTGCGGAAAGTAAGGACAAAGCCCAGATGTACTTAATTTGTCATGTATTTCTCGACGTAAAATGTTAATGAAACCAAGTTCTACCTTTGCCTTCGCACTACCGTACAAGGAGCAATAACAATAGACCAAATGGTATAGTCTAACTGTAGTAAATTTACTTAACTGTGCTTACCAAATATCATACAGGGAGCACCGAAGATGGCCCACATGGTGTAATTGTAGTAGGTCCACTGAAACCTCTTGCGCGTGTATAGGAATATAAAGGTGAACACTCCTGAAATGTGGCATAAAAATAGTAATTAATACAAGTCCATAAAATAAATACTTTCCCATTCTGATCAATTAGGTAAGAATGAGTACACAGAAGGTGCAATAGTCATATAAATTAGAAGAACTAACACCTTACCATATGATACGAGGTAAAGGCAGATGCAGCAAACGTGGCCAAATATCTGAGCTCTAACACCATTTTCCCTCTTCCTCACCACCACCAAGACCGACTGCTTCAACTTCTTCAGCATCGCCCACTTTCCTTCTTCACTGTTTTCCTCACCTTCCCTTGCCACTGACTTGGGTTTTATGTCTCTAATTCTCACAAGTACGTACAAGAAAGACAGAAGACACGCCAGGAACTGGCAGCTAAACACAGCTGTGTAGCCCCAATGAGCGAATAAATATGTGCCGAGAACTTGTCCGACTGGCGTGGAGGCAAACATCATAATAGAAGCAATTGACATACGAGTTGTTCGCCACTTCGCATCAGTAATCTCGCCAAGGTATGCATAAGCCGCCATAAATGCGGCCATAGTACTTCCACCCAGTCCACATGGAATGTAGGATAGTAAGATGTAGTATGGCTGCAATGACCACCAGTGAGCATTTATAACAAGCCCGAGAGCTTTTAGTGTGGCCCCTAGCATGGGCAGCATCAGGGGTAGACGGCGACTGCGATTGTCACTCAGAGTGCCCAGCAGAATCATCAACACAGCCCCTAGTCCCATTTCAATCCACTGACAGTAGAGGGAGTAGTTATTGGTGATCCTTTGCACTGTGTCCTGCTCCTCTTGGTAGTTTCCAGAGTCTAAGTTATTGCACACATCGCTGCTGTAGTGGAGCTGGATGGTGCATGTTTTATCCACTAACATGTTGGTTTTGAAGACATTTTCCAATGCAAAACCCAGCATGTTGAAGAACAGCGCCGGCTCCACCGTCACCAGCGACAGCAACTGGCACAGCTTGGGGGGCAGGCGGGACTTGGTGATGGCTGCAGCCTGCTCATCACAGGCTGCTGTGGGTGACTCATCTCTCAGCAGAGGCGTCTTCTCATCCACTGATTTCAAAGCCATTTTGTGATATCACGCACTGTGCATACGTGAGCAATAATTATAATGATTTATATCATCACGTACCGTGCATAAGTGAGCAATAATTATAATGATTTATATCATCTTCTGTGTTCGAATTCAGTTACACCATTCGACTCTGAAACACAATATTGATTGAGCGCAAAACTGAATAAACACAGTTCCATAAAGCTGGAACATAGATCACTATATGCAGGAGGCAACCGACACACGCAGCAGTAGGTACAGGTGGACTGTGACTGGTTGCCGAGATGTATAATCACTACGACTCAACACTCGTTGTTTTGGTTATGCGATCTTATCTCAGAACAATAGTGAGGGGAAGGCCATAGATTAAATGACAGCAGACTCCTGTACTCTTCCCATATTCCATTGTGACAGGCGACAACTTTACTCTTGATTTGTTTTTGCTGCGAGATGCTGGTTTACATGGCGGTAATCGAGGCACATTCGTTTACTACCATCGGGTTTATTAACCAAGACGATAGGTGACAACCAGGCTGCTGTGGATCTTTCAATGATTTCTCTGTCCTCCATGTCCTTCAACATCTCAGTGATAATTTGTTTTGCTTGAACTGGATAGCGATACATTGGGCCACGACTGGGCTGAGGATTTTCGACTTTAATATGAGCTGGAGGACCCTTGATCAGACCTAATTCCCCTTGGTCAAGGATAAATAGAGGGTCATACTCTAGAATTAATTCAGTTAATTCTTCTCGCTGGTCATTAGTGAGTTGTTACCATTTCTCTTTGTCAATTAAAGCTTTCAGTTTCTGACAACGTGTACCGTTTTGTCTGACGTGATCATTCTCTGCGAGAAGGTCGTTTCGTATTTTAGTGATGTTAATTTTGTCAGCGATTGGGTTGGTCACTCTCTCGTACGAACCGATGATGGTACCTTTTCGTAACACTTTTACCTTTTTGGTGGGGTTAATGAGTGGAACGTAGATGTTGTTTGCCTCGTTTACTTGGACCAAATAAGGATGACTATTATGACTAATTCTAGGCTGTGGGTAGATGATAAGATTAGTTGTTGGATCCTCTTTCACAGGTACGGACACAAATTTAGACTGGTAAGGGTCTAACTGTAAGGTCGTAAGGAGGTTAATCTGCGAGAAGGTTTGTTTTGGATTAGATAATTCGTCTGGTTCAACTCTGACTCTCCCCACCTTGTTTTTCTGTCGGCGGATATGATTCACCACATAAGGGGCGCCACCCCAGATCATAACTCTCTTCACCCCATCCCACATGAGCGGAACTTGGCTCAACACGTCACATCCCAGGTGGATGTCAGTACTAAGGTAAGAATTTGGTACTACCGGGACCCATTGCTTGTGCACCTTCTCGTCACCGACCGCTATTTCATCTCGCAACATTCCTAATATTCTCAGAGGTGCGCCTGTGACTCCTTGTAAGCGCGGCGGATTTCGACGTGTGTTCAGTTCTCCCCCGATCCGTTTGAATGCGGTCTCCTTGATTAAAGTTTAGCTACTGCCGGTGTCCACGACAGCTTCTAACATCCTCCCATTTGTTATTACACTGATAGTGGGAGATGTTTGGCCGCCGGCTAGTCATAACTGCTGAGACGGTTCACGAGCTACTTTCGGAGAGACGCTTTGAGCTGTGGTGTCGTGACTACGTCCAGGACACCTGCATTCACCTCGCCGACATCCGGGTCTGCGACAATCAAAATAGTGTCCAGGAGGGGGTTTTCGCCAACAATCTCGGAGGTTGTGAGATGTAGTTCGACAATGAGCACAGTATTTGTCTCTATATGCCTTAGGGTTATTAGGCCGTCCCTTATCTGCTTGTGCCAGGTTAGACTTAAGCTCATGGATCCGGCACTTTAGATCCATTACTACGTCTTTCGGTTCGTCTGGATTCGAAATGTTACTCTGTTTCGGTGAGGTAGGAGGTGATAGCTGGTTGCCTACCTCCCTGTCTTTCATGCTTCTCTCGGAAGGCAACATATTAACTTGAGAGGTCTGACTCACTTCCAATAGTTGGCATTCATTCTCTATTTGGTCAATGAATTTTTTTTAACGGGTATTCATCATCTAGAAAACCTTCAAGTATGAAGATTGTGAAAACAGTGATTTTTTTTCTTTAAATAGCAGACCAGTGGATGGAAAAGCAAATGAATAAAAAAAAAAATCCATACACCAGATTACTGGGGTCCTCCATTCATAAAATATCTGTAACAGTTGGATTTGAACAGCTGTGGTTTGAAGTTTGGGAGGAGACAACTCTATGGAAGTGAGTTCCAGAGGGATGCATTCGGGAAATAAAAGAATTCCGATAGGCAGATGTTCTGCATTATGACTGTGTGACATTCCAGTCATGAACGCTACCAGATGCCCGTGTAGCTCGAGGGAAGGCATGGAGAGGTGGCACAATGGACGCTTCGTCTGAGCATTTGCCATAAAAATATATGTAAAATAATGCAAGGAAGGCAACATTCCTTCTTACTTGTAGAGGAGGTAGTTTATTTATAATAGCAGGATTATTAATAATTCCAACAGCTTTGTTCTGAATTTTGTCTAGTTGTTTTAGTGCAACCTCTCCACATCCATTCCACATAGATGAGCAATATTCAAGCTGAGAGCACACATGACTCAAAAATTATAGTAACTGCTCGTCAATGAAGAAGTTACGGACTCTGTACAATAATCCGAGTTTCTTTGAGGCAGTTTTTGTAATGGCGTAATTTTAAGGTTACTATAAGTGTAATATAAGTTAGTATAAGTATAATATAAGCTCATGTAAGTGTAGTTTAAGTTAGTGTAAGTGTAATGTAAGAGTAGTCCTGGACCCCTGTTTATTTTTTTATTTATATATTTTTATGCAAGGAAGAAGGAACCAAAGGCCACAGGCCTGCATACTGTTCCTTCCAAGAATAAACAAAAATAATACAAAAGAGAGCCAAATTCAAGATCCGTTCAATTCGAGACGCCTGGACACACTGCGTTTGAAAGACTGGAGATCATAGGAAGTAGGAAATACAGACAGAGGAAGACAGTTCCAGAGTTGACCAGTTGCATAAATGAAGGACTGGGAGTAACGGTTAACTCTTGCATTAGAGAGTTGGACAGAAAAGGGATGAGAGTTTGTTGCTAGACAGGTACTACGTGCCCGTCGTAGAGGTGGAGGGATGCAAGCAAACAGTTCAGAGGAACAGTGGCCATTGAAGTGGCGATAGAAGAGAGATAAAGATGCAAGAGTGCGGCGAAGAGACAAAGGTTGAAGGGAATCAGTAAGAGGAGGAGAGTTAATGAGACGAAAAGCCTTTGACTCCACCCTATTGAGAAGAGCTGCATGTGGGAAGCCTCCCCACACATGAGAGTTGTACTCCATACACGGACGAATAAAACCCGTGTACAAGGTCAACAACTGTGCAGGGGCAAAGAACGTTCGGAATCGGCTTAGCACACCTAATCTCTTGGAAGCAGATTTCACAAGAGATGTAATATGTTCTTTCCAAGACAAATCCTGAGAGAATGAAACCCCTAGCATGTTCAAGGATGATGCAGGACTGAGCTGGACATTATTAAACATTACTGGGTAATCCTGAGGAAGATTTTGTCGGGTTGATAAGTGTAAGAACTGAGTTTTTGATGCATTAAAAATAACAAGATTATTTTTACCCCAATCAGAGATATGAGCCAAGTCAGACATTAGGTGTGCCATAGCCTCATCCCTTGTTTGCTGAAGTAACTGCTGAGATGGACGTTGCGGAAATCGAATGGAAAGGTGAAGGGTGGAATCATCAGCATATGAGTGGATAGGGTTAGATGTACAGCTTAGAAGGTCATTGATGAATAAAAGGAAGAAAGCTGGTGATAGGACAGAGCCCTGAGGAACACCACTGTTGATAGGTCTAGGAGAAGAACGATGGCCGTCTTCAACAGCAGCTATAGAACGACCAGAAAGGAAGCTAGAGATGAAGGCACAGATAGAAGGATAGAAACCGTAAGAGGGCAGTTTGGAAATCAAAGATTTATGCCAGACTCGATCGAAAGCCTTTGAGATGTCAAGTGCAATGGCAAAGCTTTCGCCAAAGTCCCGAAAGGAGGATGACCAGGAGTCTGAAAGGTAGGTGAGAAGATCGCCAGTGGAGCGTCCCTGACGGAACCCATACTGACGATCAGAAAGAAGGTTGTGACAGGAAAGATGCTTTAAAATTTTTCTGTTAAGAACTGATTCGAAAACTTTTGAGACACAGGATCTTAAAGCAATTGGACGATAGTTAGAGGGTTGGGAATGGTCACCCTTCTTTGGGACTG
>JAGKTI010034566.1:0-11431 GCA_018397915.1 Birgus latro | reverse complement strand
CCTTTGATGTGTGTGAGTTGAGTGTGAATAGCAACCGAGCTACCATAGCGGATTTGCTTAGACTCAATAAGGTGATCTCAAGGGTGAAGACTGACAACATGAAGCTATACATTCCAAGAATGGGGCCAATCGAGGACTGTCATATAGAGTGCTTTTCGGATGCCTCATTTTGTCGCACCGCTGCCCAGGTGTCGTTACGGTATTTCTCGGGAATATATTGTCCCGTATTTAATAGTGAATGGTAACGTGGTAAAATCCGCCTCGACACTGGCAACGCGCGACATGGGGGACTTCACTAACACGCCACTACACAAATGTACTTAGAACTGGGAACTGGAAGAAGTGAAAAAATAATATGGCTTTTCTAGGCTTTAATTACAAAATAGTATTTACAAAAATCTACAAATAACTCTGAGGTAATTCCCACCTCATTTTACTTCACGTGCAAATGTGCCAAAAAACCGCACATACACGTCTACTCTTAAGTCACTTGAATACTAACACTATTTTAATAAAGCAAAGCCAGTCTTGTAAAAAATCACTAGTGCTGTTATATATATAGCACTCTTTACTCACTCATATATATATGAATTCACTGTTACATCAGTATAAGAAAAACACATTTAAACATTAAAATCTTAACTCCTTCCGTTTCTAACTAGGAGTCCTTGTACTAGTCCCAGACGACAGACAAATAAAATAGCACTGCTAGTCGGTTGTACCCGCGGTTACACAAGCATGTACTTTTCACTTACTACCAGTAGTGCTCTCATTGCTGACTCCCTGGAACTTTACTTCTTGGCTATACAGCGACGTCTCTGCACCAGGCTACGTCGGGGCGCCACCTGCCTCGCCGTTCACTAGGGCTCTCCTCCAGGCTCTAGTCTGAACTGAGGTCTCCACCCCTGTCTGGCCTCAGAAAGTTGCCGATGTTCGCTAGCGAGTCATGTGGTTGTGAGGTGGGTGATGACTTCACCCACTCATCCAACGCCGTCACCCACATCTCACCCGCTTCACCCGTTGCCGAGCCGGACCAGATCTGCAGACTCAGCGCACGCTCCCATGATCAGATAACGCCCAACCAGCAGTCTTGTGCATAAACAAATTTCCCAACACCACCTGCACCACTCCTCTCTCTCTATCTCTTCTCTCCTCCTTCCTCCAGTTATCTCTTTCTCTCAACCTCTCTTCCTTATTCCATCTCCCTATTGCCCACAGCTGTACACAGAATCCATCGAACCCCTACTCTTTCCCCCCTGTCCGCATTTCATCCTAAACTCACGTCCGGCAGGCGGTGTCACCTGCACACCTGTCACAGCTGCGTGTCCTCTTACACCTGCCCGAGGGGATGCATGTCGGCTTCCCGACAATTTGCCAACCTTGTAGGCAATGGATCTCAGGGAAGTTTTGTGATCTTCCTACGAGGTGCTAGTGAGGCAAGATGTCCTATATTCCGGCAGACAAGAAAGATCAGGAGGGTCGTCAAATCTACCTTATCTGCTGAGGCGTTGGCGCTGCTTGAATGTGCTGAAACTGCCGTATATCTCTCCAACATATTGTGTGAGGTTTCTGGATGTGGAAAGATCAAAATAAAGTGTATTGTCGACAACAAGGGTCTGGTGGACGCCCTTTACTCCTGTAGGAGTGTAGAAGACAGGAGATTGCGCATTGATATTGCTGTGTTGCGGGACATGTTGGAGCGGGGGAAGATTGATGAGGTATCCTGGGTGGATACATCACAACAACTGGCTGATTGTCTCACCAAGAAAGGTGCCTCGACCGAGCGGCTGCGTGCAGCAGTCAGCTGAGACTAGAAAGTTTATAATACTTCAGGAGACATCACATATCTGTATGTGGCCACAGACTGGGTGTTGATAGTAATTAAACAAATGTCTATGTATTGGATACACAGTGTGTATCAGACGCAAATAGACCATCCAGCTTCGTCCTTGGAATCTTCTGTCAAATTAAGAAGAGAGGACGAGAGTTTTAGTGCATATTGTTGTTAGTGTGTGTGAGCATGCACACACCTGCTAAGTCACAAGTGATGACATCATCGGAAGGTTCCTGTGGTATGCAACCGGGGACCTTGGCGTTCACATTGTGAGGCCGATGAGCATGGTTTGCCTAGTTTCCTACAAATACAATAGAGAGCCAAAGCCAAGATCCATTCATTTCAAGATGCCTGGACACACTGCGTTTGAAAGACTGGAGATCATAGGAAGTAGGGAATACAGACAGAGGAAGACAGCTCCAGAGTTGACCTGTTGCATAAATGAAGGACTGGGAGTAGAGTTGACCTGTTGCATAAATGAAGGACAGGGAGTAACGGTTAACTCTTGCATTAGAGAGTTGTACAGAAAAGGGATGAGAGTTTGTTGCTAGATGGGTACTACACGCCCATCGTAGAGGTGGAGGGATGCAAGCACACAGTTCAGAGGAACACTGCTTGTGATTGTGCTCTGGCAGACTATGTTCATACCACAATATAGTGCAACAAGTGTCCTTATAATTGAAAATTAGGGAGTAACTTGTTTTTTATTTGTTATACAGCACGGAAGTCACCTGTTAAACTCTGTCCCACAAGCAGCATGACAGCCACTTGCAATGCTGCCTTGCATCTGCCTTGAAGACCCACACTCACCAACTGCACAGAACACCTCCTATTAAACTCACTTCCCCTCCAACCATGTACCACTTACAGAACCAGTTTCTTTCCAAGGTTGGAGGAAATACTGAAGTCTGTGTGACTAAAATTTAAATATGTTGGGTAAAGTATAAGCGGATCAAAACACCTTAAAACACACCCCATTTTCCTCATATATGCTGCACCAGCAATGTAGGTTAAAAACACACTCCCCCAGCCAAATGATTATTGGCTCATTGTTGTCCCCAGTTAGCCTGTTATCATCATCACCATCATCATCCAGACCTCCTTTCCCACCCTAAGGCAGGGTGAGGAGTAGCAACGTCCAGACAGCCCAAGTTTGCAGTCCAACGAGCCATGCTTCCATTCACTCATCATTCAAGCCCCCCAAATCCTGGATCTATCTGATATGCCAAAAATATTCATCACATTCTGTAGCTTCACATAAACATATCTGATACAGTCAGTACAGAAGGTTTAGTGCAGTGTACGCTTACTGCACTAGTAACGTCATCAAGTGGTGGCCAACAGGTTAGCATGCAGTACAAAAGTCTATCTATCTATTGCCAGATGCCTCAATCAAAAGTGTAGTTATTATATGTTGTACAGATTACTGCCTACCATATGACGGAACAACAGAGATGCAGTTCTGGTAAATGGGTCCTTCTTCTCCAAGTGAACAGTGTCAAGACCAATTGCTGCCACAGCCACCACGAGGGAGCACTGGCAGCAACACCTTGTCCTGCATCTGAGGATTGAAATATAGAAATGGTTACAGATGATTCTTTAAATCTACTCTCTAATATTTTGAACATAGCCAACAGCAAAACATATTAACATTATTTCACTTAGTACCACTGGTTAAAACGAAAATGAACCTAAGCAAATTTGGTCTTTTTCAATGAAAGAAAAGTTGAGGCCATTCATTGTTAAACCCTGTCACACTTATCTGAAAAAAAAAGTCAATACGCTGATACAAAGTAAGCAATTATATAACTGTTGCAATAAAACATGAAAGAAAAGTTGAGGCCATTCATTGTTAAACCCTGTCACACTTATCTGAAAAAAAAAAGTCAATACGCTGATACAAAGTAAGCAATTATATAACTGTTGCAATAAAACATAACTACAGGTGCAAAGCAAGATACAGAGAAAAGTTGAGGCCATTCATTGTTAAACCCAGTCACACTTATCTGAAAAAAAAAGTCAATATGCTGATACAAAGTAAGCAATTATATAACTGTTACAATAAAACATAACAATAGGTGCAAAGCAAGATACAGTATAACCTTGAAGCTAACAGGAAAACAATACAGATAAAAGAAAACACCAGCCTTTGCAAGACAACACCCCATGACCACAATGAAAGCAATACACCGTACACAAACACCTGTATGCACTAAGAAAATGAGACGTATCTATTTTTATTAACTTAAACACAATTTTAACTTTGCTGATTTCAGCAAGTTAAAAACCTCAACAAGATTATGCAATACAGAATTTTAATGGCAAAAATAAATGGGACAAACAAATCTATCCTAGAAAGTCATAGGATGACTCAAACACCCCTCACCCTATCATCATCACTTCCAACCAAGTTTCCCATCACAAAATGGGATGAGTATCATCCAAAAATAGGAAAGAGGAAGCACACAAAAGAACTAATAAACAGAGCATCCAGTGAAATGGGCAGCACAACCTTTCACACACAATTCAAGCCTTCAAAACCTTGGCTCAGCTTTACAGGCACAAAACTGTCCACATAAACTTCACTTGTCATCATCATTATCATCATCTGGACCTCCTTTCCCATCCTAGAGCAGGGTGAGGAGTAGCAATGTCCAGACAGCCCAAATTTGCCCACTCCAATGGGCCATGCTTCCATTCACTCATCATTCAAGCCCCTGGAATCCTGGCTCTATCTGGTACGCCAAAAACATTTACCATGTTCTGTAGCTTCACATAAACGTACCCAATAGAGTCAATCCAGGCACTGCCACGTTAAAAGGGGTGCCAAATTCCTGAATATGCGCTTCTCCTTACAATATTCATCCAGCCAGCTCCACCTTTTGTCAGTTCCCTAGCCTCACTGACTTCCAAACCTCTCTTCCTCACACACTCATCCACCATATCCCTCCACCTTCTCCTTGGCCTACCTCGCCTCCTCCCTCCTTCAAGTTCACTCAGATATACCTTTTTCACCACTCTATTGTTATCCATTCTCTCCACATGACCATACCACCTCAGTACACTCTCTTCGATTCTGGTGTCCACAGACTTCCTCACTCCACATCTTTCACTAATCACATTATTTTGTATCCTATTCACTCTCTGTACTCCACATACATTCCTCAGCAGTCCCATCTCCACTACTCTTACTCTTGACTTTTCATTTTCATGCCACACCACAGTCTCACATCCATATGTTAAAGTACACTACTTTTCCTATTTACATGCACTTATGTGTGCATATCTGACACAAGGTATTCCCATGGACTCCCTTGCTAAAAACAGTATGTACCATAATTGTAATATGCATCTCCTTTCACATTTTGTCCTTCCATCTTAATCATACATTACTTCCTTAACTTCCACACCTCATTTTCTCACCTGTTCCTTCACCATATCCAGCCATCATCTTGGCCTTCCCTACCTCCTTCCACCTCTTCCCATCAAGTGCTCAAAACAAATTCTAGTCATACCAATACTCTAGTCATAACAATACTCTCAATGAAAGGTAAGTCTATCTCTATCTATCTATTGCCAGATGCCATGATCCCGTAAGGGGTGGCCATTTGACTTTGAGTTATTTGTTTTACAGGGAGGGGCACTAACCCTCCACCAACCCACTTGTTGACACGTAGGGAGCACGTATGGTTTGGTTATATGGTTACCACCCAGCGTTGTAAATGGTTTCTTGGCTTACAAGAAACCATTTGGCTTGTCACTCAATGTAAAGCCACCTGTAAAGGAAAGAAAAGCAACAAGAAGTGACAGGAAAGATGAGAGAAATAGGAAGAGAGGAGGGCAGGCCCAGAAAAAAGAATGATAAAGGCTAAGGAAAAAGTGGGCAGCACTACATCAAGTGAGTGGATGATGGTCGCCACCACCTACCACTAAATGAAAGGTAAGACTTTTGAAATAAGACTTTTCCTATACAATTCTGATACAGTACTGTAATTTGTAGTAACACACCCATAAAGCTGCAATCACTACAAAGAAGTTTTATATATAAATGTATATTTTATATACAGTAAAACCTCTTGAAGTTGAAATAACAGGGGCTGAGGTCATTCTGACCACTGAAATTCCAGCTAAAGGAAAGTGTGAGGACTCCTGACTAACCAGAAAAAAAAAAATCCCTTACCATGTTTCCTGAGGGTGTAATCCAAGCCTAAGGAGGGAGGGCCTTTTGGTAAGATATAGTGGTGTTACAAGGGCACTTGATCACTTCTGTGCAACATTTCCATTTCTGTGCAACATTTTCTAACCACAGTTACATTTGCACTACCTTACACTTTATATTCAGGCCTTAACAACACTACTACACTTTATATACACTTTATAATTATACAGGCCTTAACCACTACTGTAAAGCACAACTGAATGCAAAATTAATCACTATCAGAGTCACTGCAGAAAATTTGTGCAGGCAACTCTGAGCAAACATGATGCAATCATGGAGGAAGCTGGGATATACCAAGCAGCCATACTCTTTTCTAGCACAAAGGCAGAAAGACAATACAATAAATCTACATCTTATACATAACACTTCAGGACTAACATCATATTCTAGAATTACTCTTGTTACAGCTCAGGAATATGGATGGAAAGAGAATTTTAGGCCACGTTAGAGTAAAACCTGTATACTGCCATTTACAGTAGACTGCTTCATCATGGTCAATGGCTCAGTAAACATTTTAGCCCTCTGATGCCTGGATTCCAGGGGCCTGACTGGTGAGAATGGCAGTGTGGCTCATTCAACTGGGTGAACACTGGTTAGTATCTCATTCCATCAAGTTTTTTTCTGACTCTCTGGACCCTACCTTGGGGTGAAAAAGGTGTGGATGATCCAGTAAAACATTAGCCACATATTCTTGCTCCTATAGCCAATTTTCTAACACAACTAACACGAAGATGTGGTTGCATGGACTTTAACAAGCCTTAACCAGGAGTTGAGTCCTTTGTTACCATACTCATTTTACTCTAACTTGGTCTAAAATTTGCCATCCCTCCATATTAAATGCTGAATTGTAATACAATACCGGACAAATATCAGAATATCAGGCTGGTCATGAAGTGCTATGGGATGAATGTAGAGCCAAACCACTGTCCTTCTACCAATAAGCTGTGTGAAATAACCCACAAACATCCTGTGTCTCAAAAGTTTTCGAGTCAATTCTTAACAGAAAAATTTTAAAGCATCTTTCCTATCACAACCTTCTTTCTGATCGTCAGTATGGGTTCCGTCAGGAACGCTCCACTGGCGATCTTCTCACCTACCTTTCAGACTCTTGGTCATCCTCCTTTCGGGACTTTGGCGAAAGCTTTGCCATTGCACTTGACATCTCAAAGGCTTTCGATCAAGTCTGGCATAAATCTTTAATTACCAAACTGCCCTCCTACGGATTCTATCCTTCTATCTGTGCCTTCACCTCTAGCTTCCTTTCTAGTCGTTCTATAGCCGCTGTTGTGGACGGCCATCGTTCTTCTCCCAGATCTATCAACAGTCGTGTTCCTCAGGGCTCTGTCCTATCACCAACTCTCTTCCTTTTATTCATCAATGACCTTCTAAGCTGTACATCTAACCCTATCCACTCATACGCTGATGACTCCACCCTTCACCTTTCCATTCGGTTTCCGCAACATCCATCTCAGCACTTACTTCAACAAACAAGGGATGAGGCTATGGCACACCTCATGTCTGACTTGGCTCGTATCTCTGATTTGGGTAAAAATAATCTTGTTTTTAATGCATCAAAAATCAGTTCTTACATCTATCAACCCGACAACATCTCCACAGGAATACCCTTTAATTTTTAATAATATTCGGCTGAATCCTTTATCATCTTTAAACATATCGGGATTTATCTTGGAAAGAACGTAATGCCTCTCTTGTAAAATTTGCTTCCAAGAGATTAGGTGTACTTTACCCCTGCACAGTTGTTGACTATACACGGGCTTTATTCGCACCTGTGTAGAGTACAACTCATGCGTGGGGAGGCTCCCAACATGCAGCTCTTCTCAACAAGGTGGAGTTAAAAGCTTTTCGTCATAATTAACTCTCCTCCTCTTATCGGCTCCCTTCAACCTCTGTCTCTTCGCCCAACTGTTGCATCTTTATCTCTTTTCTATCGCTACTTCAATGGTCACTGCTCCTCTGAACTGTCTGCTTGCATCCCTCCACCTCTACGACGGGTGCCCGTCTAGCAACAAACTCTCCTCCCGTTTCTGTCCAGCCCTTTAAATACTGGATTATATTAGTCTAGCCTCAGGCCCCTACCATTTAAAGGGGGCAAAATAAAGTTTGCTTTTACCATTCATTTATGCATTCAGGTTACTAAAATCTTGAATTAAGTCAGAATGGGTGTAGTAGGGTCAGTTCAGGTCCATATACACACCTTTATAACCGTTGAAGGTTATTTGGGCATGAGTCAATTCACATCATGGGCAGGTGGTAGTCAAGTGGTTAGAGAAGAGGTCTGCTGTCTTAAAGTATGTGAGTTCGATTCCAAGCTAGGGAAGGGAACATTGTGCTGATTTGAATTTAATTAAAACGGATGACTGGTCGACAAGAGCCACTAAAATGTTACACCTCCGCTGATACCACACTAGTCCTGAATGACACTTGGATGGTGGGTATTAGTGCCCAAGTGGCGACGTGAATGATCTGGAAGGTAGGACTGTTGAGCCTCAGGGAAATGACTATCAAATCAATTCCCTCTTCCATGGTATTTTTTCACATTACACCTTAACATTCTCATCTGTGTTATATTAATACACACAATATGTATCAGCATCTACAAAAATAGAGGAGGGGGGGGGAGGGATATTGATATGTGATGTGCAGAACGAATCACTGAGGAGGAGGTGCTACAAAGCTTCCTGATGTAGTTTTTTTTTTTTTTTTTAATGATTCGCCACACTGGTGTGGCACGGGCTCGGGGTGGAGAGCCCGTCAGAGGGTGGCAGTAAGTAAACAAGGGGGCGTCCTCTAGTCCACAGTGAAAGGGGGTTGGGGGGATGGCACCATGTACGCTCTCACGCCCTCCCCCCCCCCATCCCCCCGTCAATAATTCTTAAGCAAACAACCGCTAAAAAAAAAAAAAAATACAGGCCTACAGAACTCTTTTCGCATTAAATTGACCTAAAGTTGTCATCTGTTCGTCTTGAATGTAATGTTGTAGCAACAGACTGACGCTTAATATGGTGCTAGTCATGAAGAGCTATGGAAAGGATGTAGCATCATGCCGCCGAGCTACATAAAAGGGAAAATTTAGGTCAGGTTCAAAGCCTATAATTCCAAAGTAAATGCAACTTTAAATAACCTTTACTAAAAAAAAAAAAAAGCATAAAAACAGCTGAAGCGAACTATTAAACAACTCAGCATGACAGGTGAAGTATAATTTATGTATTCTTAACATCTCGCTATCTAACTCACATGCCCATTATCACGCCCTGCCTCGTGGTGGGCTATCCTTGTCACAGCACAAGTTTATATATTCCTCTAAGAGAAGGAAAAGAAAATTTCAACTTAATTTCCTCTCCAAGTCTCTAAAAAGGTCACATTTAGTACAGCTGATGATGAAACTCTTTTTCGTGAAAGAATATTGATCCGAGAAGTAATGCAAGATGTGGGAATTTTGTTCGTAATTATTGGCCTTAGCTTCTTATTGTCAGCAAACTCAAAATATCCCGTAAGAGCGCACTGTCCATGCAAATAATGCAGCGTATAAATCTTTTACACAACTAACTCGATCATAATTGCAACGATACTAGCATATAATCCAGAACCAGCATATTCATAAAAACTTGAATCCCAATTTGGAATTCGCGGGCATCACATCGGAGACGAAGTCCAAGTTCCAAAATCATAAATGTTTTGAGCGTCCGGTGCACGTGTAATAAACTGCTCGTTTATTTTTGAGATTTCATGCAACCAAGCCAAAAATCAAAAACTATAAAAACAGAAAAAAATCAACCAAACAAAATCATTTCTAATGCTTTTAAAATGCTGTGAAGACTTCTTAAATCGCGGAAATCTGTTTAAGATCTTTTATGAAGACTTTCGAGACTGTCGGCGTTTGCTAGTGAGTCTGACCGACGACGCCATGTTTCAGGAGAAGTGTTGCTGTGATGTGGTGCGTCTCCTGCCTTAATTCTGCTTTTTCTACCAGTTACAGTTAATTTACTTGTATTACTCTGCTTGTGAAAATTTGATTAGGCACTGGAGATATCCTGAAGGTGAGCATTTGTAGTGAATATTGGTGTTTCGTGATCGTGAAGGGCGACAAAGCCCGAGCAGACGCCTCTGAAGGCTTGCTTCATGAGTATCCTGGTCCACATCCATAATTTTACCACCAGCATCTGATTTACGTGCATAATTCTGCTTATTGATATTAAATAAGTTAATGTAGATTACTACGGTTTAAGAATGTGAAGCAAAATATACGTGTTTTGAGATGGTGGAATGGTGGTGTAAATAGAAGAGCAGACGCCGAAGAAGGCCGGCTTCGTATGTATCCTGCTCGGATTTATTATTCGGCAGCTGCCATCTAAGTTACTTATATAATTCTACTCATGATGTTAGATAAACAAATGTCGATTACTTGGGTGTACGCGTGTGAAGGGAAAGTGGGTGTATTGAGATGATACCGTATTTGGCATGATGTTGAAGATGGTCGGCTTCGTGAGTATCCTGCTCTACCTCCATATTTTCTTTACAGCTAATTTACCCACTTAATTCTACTCACTAATGTTAGATAAAGTACTGGAGGTAAATAAGTGTGAGTTTGGTGGGAGAATATCTTTATTTAGAGATGATTTACGTTTTTTTTTTTCGTGTCCTTGCCGACATTTTGTAAAAATTATTCCTCCGAAATTTTTAGAATGTTCGTATGTTATGTATTTCCCTTGATTTATTGGTTATTGTCGGTGTATTGATTATGATGTGGGTTTCGGGTATTTTTGAAGAGGATACCGCCTTTGGTTCCTTCTTCCTTGCATTAACCCGCCGAGTCCCGACCGGTTTTTTACCCAGCCTACCCCCAGATCCAGACCGATTTTCGACTTTTTTGGCTGAAATCTTCGCTTTTGGCGAGAAACATCGAAAATTCATAGTGAAATCATGATCCTGAGGTAAAAAAATGTTGATACAGGTGTCACTCAACCTTACGTTTTCCTTCTTTTTCAGGGTATCTGGCTAAGAAAACGAACTATGGAAGGGTTGACAAATTCAAGCCACTTTAAATTACGTATTTATTTCATTTATTTGGTACGAATTTATGTGTAGTAAAAGTCTATAATGGTTTTCACACAACAATATAGGCGTTTATGAGCATTGTCCACTTACCCAAAACCCCAGTATATGGCACCTTCCTTTATGACATTACCACCTCATCACTTCTGTTTGTTTCTACCTCTAGCTTCTTTGTTTCTTTGTCCTCCACCTCAGGAATCACTTTCACTATGAATTTCGTCATTATAGAGACCGTGGGGCAACGTACCTTTACTGGCTAGGTCGCTGCTAACAGGTGAATTGCCCAGTGTGGGGGGGGAGGGGGG
>JAGKTI010034565.1:0-11432 GCA_018397915.1 Birgus latro | reverse complement strand
GCCATCTTAAAAAAAGAAAACATTCTTGTGGTTAGCAAGTAGAAACAAATAAATTAACACTCACCATTGAATTTAGTATTTACTGGCATTCCCCTTCACCTTTATTATCTTCTTAAGACGTCTGGGGAGACTGATGGCGTAGTTTTGCAGAACAGACGGACTAAAACTGCTCCATAGCTGCAGCCTCAAGTTTAGGCAAAGATGATGTGTCCATACTACGCAGCTGCCGCTTCATGTGCGCCCATAAATTCTCAATGGGATTGATATCTGGGCTGTTTCCGTGCCAATCTCGAATAAAGGGAACCTCACAGTCTGTTAGCCACTGTTTCACTGACTTTGCAACATGTGTAGGGGCAGAATCTTGCATAAATACTCTTGCCTTGGTTTTATCAAAAGAGTCACTTAAAACATCACATAAGAGCTCCAAATAATTGTTCTGGTTCACTTTTTCATTTGCAGGTAGAATTACCAAAACACCAACACCCTAATATGTAAAGCAGCCCCAAGCCATGAGTGAGGCTGGGTATTTAACAAACTTGGAAGTGTACTTAGGATCCAGGGGGTCACTGCCTGGTTTGCGGTACACTCGTGATGAAGGGGTACCAGTGACAGTAAATGTTGACTCATCACTCCAAAGTACAGTTTTCCATTGCTTCTCACTCCAGGCAAGATATTTCTTACAAAAATTTACTCTCTTTTTCTTCTGAATTGCAGTTAGCAGTGGTTTGTTACGAGCACAAAATCTCCTGTAGCCCAGATCGCCATGCAACAGCTGCTGCACACTTCTGACAGACACATCTGCCAGCAACTGTGGGTTGTTTTCTTTTAAATCCCGTGCTTTTAGCCTTGAATCCTTGCTAACTTGCCTTGAGATCAGCTGACGGGTCCTGAAGGTTGACTTACGAGGTCTCCCAGGCTTGGGAAGTGGAGTGGGAGGAATGGCCTCCCCACTGTCCTTGAACCGCTTCACCAGTCTCTGCACTGTCCTCAGTCTAACACCATCTGATTTGTAATAAATGGGAGTTTGTGGCCAGCTTTGTATAAAGTAATCACTTCCACACGTTTGTCCTTGCTTGTGGTTACTTTAGGCATGATGAGAATGTGGTAGATAACCAAATAATGTGTTATTTGAGTCAAAACATGCCCTCGTGGTGCATCACACACAGAGACAATCCTCCTCCTGTGGCTGCCCAAACATTACTGAGCCTGCTCCTGTGGTGCCAAACCTATCAAGCAGGGTTGCCAGCTCCCGCTGAAAAAGCGTCAGCTCATTTCGCATCACAGGGGAGGGTAGTATTGACCCTACTTCACTTAATGCGAAAAAGAATGACGTCGGCAAAAAAAGTCAATACTTTCCGTGCCTACTGTATATACAGTAACACCTTGATATAACGGACTTCAATAGACCGGAATTCGCTTTTATCAGACTCGAGGAGCTACCGGACTAAACTCCTATATATATCGGAAAAAGTCCAATAAAGCCAGAAGCAGTCCGGACTGCCTGACCACTTCAGCTATGTTCACCACAATAAGACAAGTAAAAGACATGTTTTTCAGTGCACAGTACAGTATTATTATACCATTTGATTAATGTAGTGAAGGTACAACACAGTACAATACTGCATTGGTGGTGAAAACTACTGATGAAGTCCGGACTAATGTCTGATATATCGGAAAAAGTCTGGATTAGCATGGGTAAGTCCGGATGTCGCTTTTATCGGAATTTCGCATTTTTCGGACTGGCTTGGGCCCCAATTAGTACGTTATAGTGAGGTCTTACTGTATTTAATTTCTTCGTTTTTAACCACTTAACCGCAGGCCGTCACTTTCGTGACGCTCGGTGGCGATCATCATCCACTCACTTGATGTAGTGCTGCCTACTTCTTCCTTAGCCTTTATCATTCTTTTTCTGTGCCTGCCCTCCTCTCTTCCTATTTCTCCCATCTTTCCTGTCACTTCTTATTGCTTTTCTTTCCTTTACAGGTGGCTTTACATTGAGTGACAAGCCAAATGGTTTCCAGTAAGCCAAGAAACCATTTACAGCGCTGGGTGGTAACCATATGACCAAACCATACGTGCTCCCTACGTGTCAACAAGTGGGTTGGTGGAGGGTTAGTGCCCCTCCCCGTAAAATAAATAACTCAAAGTCAAATGGCCACCCCTTATGGGATTATGGTGTCTGGCAATAGATAGATAGATAGAAGTAAGATGTCGCTTTTATCGGAATTTCGCATTTTTCGGAATGGCTTGGTCCCCAATTAGTCCGTTATAGTGAGGTCTTACTGTATATATACAGTAAACCCTTGATAAGCCGAACTTTTAGAAGCCGGAATCTTCAGTTAGCCGAACGCAGGACGAGACCACGTATGAAAGTAGGCCGAAATGCAAAAGAAGGGGGAGATATGGCGCCAAGCGGACTCGATGCGCCAGTCTGCTGCTTGGTTTTGGAGACGGTAGTTGTGCCATTCTTACTGTCATTTAGTGCTGAACAGTGCTCTCCTTTTGCCTTCTGCCTTGCCATGGAAGGAAGAAGTGATACAGGCACCTCTAGTCGTAAAGGAATGAAGCTAAAAAAAAAAAGTGCGTGTGACAGTGTAGTGATCATGATTAAAGTTCAGTACTATTATTACTGAAAGTGTTACATTGCAGTCTATTACAGTGATTACATTTAAGTTTAGTTCTTAATATAGAGTGAAATAAATACTGGGTACTGTTTAGAATTTACGTTACAGTATGAACTCAACCACCTCTGTCTCCAAAACAAAACAAACTGCCAAAGAATCTACTGCTTGTAACGAAAGTTGTTACACTGCAGTCTATTATAGTGATTACATTTAAGTTTAGTTCTTAATATAGAGTGAAATAAATACTGGGTACATTTTAGAATTTACGTTCAAGTGCGAGTTAAACCACCTCCACCACCTCCGTCTCCAAAACAAAACAAACTGCCGACGATCTTCTGCCTCTGACGAAAGGCAAATTATGTGCACTGAATTCTTTCTTTTTTGTCTTTCTTTATTAATTTATACACTGTATATGCTCCTTTACTTTAGTGTTAAGAAGACAAGTAATAAGTATTGTTATTGCAATTTGGGGGGGGTGAAAATCCATCTCCAACACACGTTACCGACAGTCGGTACTGCCTCTGTTAATGATTTTCTACCAATTAACCACTTCAGTACTGTGACGTCTATTTCTACTTTATTTACGCTTCCTCCAGCCGATTATATGGCACTCAGGACTGGACTCACATACTGAAGGGGCTAACGAAGGCTGTGCCAACCCCGTGCACTTCCACAGATCCAACCTACACTGACTAAAATTGTCTGGTGGCAGCAAGAACAAAATGAAAATACACCCAGCACTGAAGGGGTTAAATGTGTATTAAATGCACTATATTATTTTTTGTCATAACTAATTTATTTAAATATGCTTCTTTAATTTAGTGTTGAAAGGACAAGTAATAGGTATTGTCTTAGCAATTTTGGAGGGTGATAATTCGGTAATTTAGCAATTTTGGGGGGTGATAATTCGGTAATTTAGCAATTTTGGGGGGTGAAAATTCGGTAAGCCGGAAAATTCGGTAATTCGAACCAGGGTAGAGCCCCATATAGTTCGGCTTATCAAGGGTTTACTGTATATATATATATATACTGCATGTATATATATATATACTGTATATGTACTCATCATGGAGCCTCTGTGCTACAGTGGCAGAGTGTGTGTCTCGCATGCTGGTGGGCGCGGGTTTGCCTCCCGATAAAGTTGTAAAAACTTTGGGAAGCCTTCACCAAGCCACTGACCACTTTGGTGGATGCAAGGGGTGCTGTGGTTGAACCAGTGTCACATACTACTATGCCTGCACCCAACTGGCTTAAGGCAGGCCGATTACACTTGGTTCACAGACTACACACACATCCAAAGCCACTACAACAAAACAGTTACACTCATATGAACTTCTCACCCTACATACAGTCTCTACCAGACAGCCTAAGTCACTGGGTAGAGATACATGGCTGTATCGCCCCTGCTCCGGTAGGGATAGGCCAGTCCTGCAGTGGACCTCAATGGCTGATGATGATACTCATCATAAATACAGTATACTAGATTCATATAACAAAACCCCCACACGCTATATTGGATGAAGGTACTATAAAGTTGTCATGTTTACTAACCTTGTCTCCCACACCCTGCTTCTGTCCCCATGCAGCCATAACAAAGGGGTCATTGACAGCCACACACACAATTTCCTGTATCCCCTTTTCCTTCAGGGCAGCAGCCTGAGACACATATCCTGGCAAGTGGGTCTGAAATACAGTTGCTGGTAAGTATGGCAAGAATACTATGAAGCTCAAGAAAAAGTTGTTAGAGTTCTGCTGTCATAATATAACTCAATCCTCGATCGAGCACTTTTGAAGTTACGCAGTCACCTACTCTGTGACAAACATCAAGTAACATGGGGCTTGTTTCAAAGTTTTGCGGTTCATTCTCGTGTAGTGACATCACACACCCTACTTACTGTAATTGGCCACTCCACTTGGCTACCATCATACGTGGTCAGCTTGACTCAACTCCCACAGTCCCACTCCCACTTTGCCTCTTCATCTCACCAGTCTAGTTGCATTATTATGGTGTGGTTTTTTGTGTCTGTATGGTCTGAGAGAGGTCACTGACCCTTAGCCAGGCCAAGACAGCAATGTTGGCAGTGGGGGGAGAGTACTGGAGAGATGTGCAACATAATCATACAAGCAGGGAGCCGAACTTTTGTTACAGGTATTGTCTGTCTGTGTGTGTATCTGTTAGCCAGATAACTTTGCAACCACTCAAGATATCATTATAAAATTTTACAGGTGTGTAGTAGGGATGAAAATCTCCGAGTTCGAAATTGGTGAAAGTAGGTCAAGGTCTGTGTGGCTGTTAGCATGATAACTTTGCAACCACTCAAGATATCATCACAAAATTTTACAGGTGTGTAGTAGGGATGAAAATCTCCTACAAGTTCAAAATTGGAGAAAGTAGGTCAAAGTCATATTACAAGCCGCACTAGATATGTATCAGCTCGAGGCTGGTGTGATTCCCCCTTTGGGGAAGCCTCTAGTATGTTAATGTTCTTTAATTGTCATGTTATGTTGTTATAGTGATTACATGACGCTGGGTGTCAGTCAGAGTTGGTTATGTGGGGTAGGACAGACAGAAGGGGTAAAAGTGGAACTTTTGGAAAGTGGCCAGACTCAGTTGTGAAAGTATACATGTAAACATATTGTATGAGCGATGAAGTTTTGAATACTGTGGTCCATGTCCATGCTATACTTACCATGGTAATTGAGATTTAAGTGTGCTATATTCATGACCAGGTTTTTATGTAGTCAAAAATATATATTTTTTCTTCACTATGAAAGGGAAATCACCAAGAAAGAGTCAACTCATGCTACCTTTGCAACTTCCACCCAAGAAGAGTGACGCTGAGAGTAAACATCTCGAATCCGTCACTACGTGGGCTCCCCTGCTACTCTACAGATGTCCCTAATGATATATACATACCTTTTACAATGCAATGTCTCATGCTTTCATGGGTCAGTCCCCCCCTCCCCATTTCTCATCTGGCAAAAAACACTATATATCTAGCATATGGAAGGAGTTACAATAAAGGCTAAAACAGAAATTTCCATAAGAAGAGTGATGCTGGTGATGAATGGTGATAGATGAAGCATTTGGCAAATAATGTATGCAGATGATGTATTGCATCCAATGATGAACATGATCTTCAAAAACTGGCTCAGTGTTTTATGAATATCTCCAAGAGATGAGGTCTGCACATTAATTTAAGTAGAAGTAAAGTGATGGATGTAGATAAAGACGGTAACTCTCAGTGTGATACAGTATGTTAGTGAATGCAGAAGCTGGATAAAGTAGAAGAATTAAAGTACACAAATGTGATAATACAAAGAAGCAAATGTGGAATGACACTGAAAAGCAGACTGGCTCATAGACAAAAAGAGCCCTTTGTAATGAAGGCCATGATACAAAACAGGGAATTAAGTACAGAGGCTACCTAAGGGTTGCATTAAAGTATATGAGCATCCAGATTAATAAGCTGTAAGACTGGTGTAGCATGAATATGAAAAGTCAAAAGCAAAAGCAATGGAAATGGGACTGCTGAGGAATATATGTGGGTTGCATAGGTTGGACAGGATACAAAACTCAGAGATAGGAAGCTGTAAAGTAATGAAGTTTACTGATCACAGAGTAAAAGAAACTGTGCTACAATAGTACAGTCATACAGATAGAATTATTTATAATTACAACATTGAACAGGGTATATGCAAGAGATTTTGAAAAGTTACAGGAAGCTGTTACTAGATAAGGCAACATAAAAGTGCATTTACTGTGATATGAATGGCCAGGATGGAAGAGATGTTACACATTCTACACATTATCTCTGTCTGTCTGTCTGTCTCTCTCTACTACGTCAACAATGATATAAAATTTAGCATTACTGTATATGCTTTTGCCTGCTTCAAATTTAATTCAAATAAGCACCAACTGCATTATAATAACTAGTTTTTTATAAATATACAGTTACATAATACCATAAAATAAATTATGACAAAAAAAAAAAAAAAGCACAATATATGTGCATACATTATGATGCAATGGTGCACATTAACAATTAAGAGACAGCTGACACTATGATAAAAAGTCTGGTCTATTCATTACACAGATTAACCTTTCTTACGCAAACTTTCAAAACCACATTATCAACTAGCAGGGGTACCCGGCATTCCCCCCTCCCCCTCCTTATTTATCTTCCTCCTCCTGTCCCTTCCCCCCATCTCTCTCTCTCTCTTTCATCCTTCTCTCATTGCCCCCTCCTTATTTATCTAACTCCTACTACTCTGCCCCCTTCCCTCAAACCATCAGTCTTTTTGGTCTTAAAACCTTCCTTGGGTCATAAGATCAAAAAGACAAACACTCCAGTCTCATTTGTTCTAGTTCAATCTTTCTTTCTACACCAGAAAGACCATGTACCTTTCATGCTTTTGAAGAAGGAGTATAAAAGGTCCAGGAACTTTCTATTTCAGCTTTCACAGAAAGCACAGTATTTGTGCATACTTGTTCACTATCACTGGAGACCTAAAATGACCTCCAACCAGTGACCTCAAATGACCTTGGAGTCAACCTCACATAGGCTATGGCCGAACTGGAGGTCATTTTTTTTTTTTTTTTAATGCAAGGAAGAAGGAACTAAGGGCCACGGGCCCGCATACTGTTCCTTCCAAGAAAAAGTAAAAACAATACAGAAGAGAGCCAAATTCAAGATCCATTCATTTCGAGATGCCTGGACACACTGCGTTTGAAAGATTGGAGATCATAAGAAGCAGGGAATACAGACAGAGGGAGACAGTTCCAGAGTTGACCAGTTGCATAAATGAAGGACTGGGAGTAACGGTTAACTCTTGCATTAGAGAGTTGGACAGAAAAGGGATGAGAGTTTGTTGCTAGACGGGTACTACGTGCCCGTCATAGATGTGGAGGGCTGCAAGCAGACAGTTCAGAGGAACAGTGACCATTGAAGTAGCGATAGAAGAGAGATAAAGAAGCAACAGTGCGGCGAAGAGACAAAGGTTGAAGGGAGTCAGTAAGAGGAGGAGAGTTAATGAGACGAAAAGCCTTTGACTCCACCCTATTGAGAAGAACCGCATGTGGGGAGCTTCCCCACACATGAGAGTTGTACTCCATACACGGGCAAATAAAACCCGTGTACAAGGTCAACATCTGTGCTGGGATAAAGAAAGCTCGGAGTCGGCCCAGCACACCTAATCTCTTGGAAGCAGATTTCACAAGAGATGTAATATGTTCTTTCCAAGACAAATCCCGAGAGAATGAAACCCCTAGCATGTTCAAGGATGATGCAGGACTGAGCTGGACATTATTAAACATTAGTGGGTAATCCTGAGGAAGATTTTGTCGGGTTGATAAGTGTAAGAACTGAGTTTTGGATGCATTAAAAATAACAAGATTATTTTTACCCCAATCAGAGATATGACCCAAGTCAGACATTAGGTGTGCCATAGCCTCATCCCTTGTTTGCTGAAGTAACTGCTGAGATGGACGTTGCGGAAATCGAATGGAAAGGTGAAGGGTGGAATCATCAGCATATGAGTGGATAGGGTTAGATGTACAGCTTAGAAGGTCATTGATGAATAAAAGAAAGAGAGTTGGTGATAGGACAGAGCCTTGAGGAACACCACTGTTGATAGGTCTAGGAGAAGAACGATGGCCGTCTATAGAACGACCAGAAAGGAAGCTAGAGATGAAGGCACAGATAGAAGGATAGAAACCGTAAGAGGGCAGTTTGGAAATCAAAGATTTATGCCAGACTCGATCGAAAGCCTTTGAGATGTCAAGTGCAATGGCAAAGCTTTCGCCAAAGTCCCGAAAGGAGGATGACCAGGAGTCTGAAAGGTAGGTGAGAAGATCGCCAGTGAAGCGTCCCTGACGGAACCCATACTGATGATCAGAAAGAAGATTGTGACAGGAAAGATGCTTTAAAATTTTTCTGTTAAGAACTGATTCGAAAACTTTTGATACACAGGATGTTAAAGCAATTGGACGATAGTTAGAGGGTTGGGAATGGTCACCCTTCTTTGGGACTGGCTGAATGAGAGCAAACTTCCAGCAAGAAGGAAAGGTACAAGTTGAGAGACAAAGGTGAAAGAGTTTACCTAGGCAGGGTGTAAGCACAGAAGCACAGTTTTTGAGGACAACAGGAGGGACTCCATCAGGACCATATGCCTTGTTAATATTGAGGCCAGTGATGGCAGAAAATACATCAACTGAAGAAATTTTAATGTCAGTCATGAGGAAGTCTGAGGGGGGAAGTGAAGGAGGAACAGCACCGGAATTGTCTAAGGTAGAATTGGAGGAGAAAGTCTGAGCGAAGAGATCTGCTTTATCAGTAGAAGAAATAGCTACAAAGCCATCAGAGTAGAAAAGAGGAGGGAAGGATGATGAGGTAAAGTTGTTTGAAAGGTTTTTGGCAAGGTGCCAAAAGGAGCGAGAAGAATTCGAGTTGGAGAGTTGGGAACATTTAGCACGGATGAAATTATTTTTAGCAGAGCGAAGAACAGACTTAGCACGATTCCAGGCAGAAATACAAAAAAGATGTGATTCAGGGGTGGGTTGGCTCTGGTACCTTTTAAAGGCCCTCTCTCTGTTGCGGACAGCATTAGAACAAGCGTGATTAAACCAAGGCTTTCTTGCATTAGTCGAGGATATGAAAAAGGAATGTATGCTTCCATGCCCGAGAGAATAACCTCCGTAATGCGCAGGGCACACTCAGACGGCTCCCGGCCATGGAAGCAATAATCATTCCAAGGAAAATCAAAGAAGTACTGCCTGAGGGCCTCCCAATCTGCAGCTCCAAAGTGCCACAGGCAGCGCTTCTTTGGAGGGTCCACAGGCTGTACTGGAGCAATAGGACAGGTTAAGGTAATAAGGTTATGATTGGAGGAGCCCAACGGAGAGAAAAGATTAACAGTGTAAGCAGAAGGATTAGTTGTTAGGAAAAGGTCATGTATGTTGGAACTCTCTCCAAGGCGGTCAGGGATACGGGTAGGGTGCTGTACAAGCTGCTCTAGGTCATTAAGGATAGAAAAGATGTAGGCTTGTTCATGCCAAAAATTGGGCTGCAGGGGTACCCGGTGTTGCCCGGGCCAAAAAGGCAAACACTCAACGGGTTACCTCAAATGACCCAGATCCAAATTCTGACCCTCCTAAAACCTTCCTTGGGTCATAAGGATTCCAAATATGTAGGTTAAGGCCAGGTAAAATGAAAATTGAGGAAGTAGTTCACAAACAAACAGAGAAACAGACAAAAAGTGCTCTTTATATAGTAGATTATCAGGTTAAAACGTGGAGGCACTCATGATTCATTCTCAGCTGAATTTAAACCTCTGATGTCAACTGGAACAGAAAGCCGTACATGAGTTCTCCCAATAACGAGAGGGTTAATAGTGACTATTAACACACTCTGACCCCTATGGCTCACTCAAAGCAGAACAAAATCATCTGGCATTAGCTAGAATAGAATAAACTACCTGAGTTGTCCTGACCAAGACTGGGTTAACATGAATATAATTATCTTTCTTCTCTGAGAATAAAGTAACTGAAAAACAAATTATAATTTTATACATTCACTTCTCTTTCCTTCCCTAAATATACAAGGAACTGATAGGAAAGATACCAGTTGTGCTTTTAACAAAAGTATAATCTCTTTGGTACAGTACAGTACAATGATGCCTTGTTCATCAGCTGGAAGACGAGGAAAAAAACACCACCACATCTACCATCGCCTCCTCTTCCTTAATCCTATCCATCCCTCTCTCTTTCTCAGTCATTAAACCTTATACAGTATTTATTTTAACATCTTTCCCTTCCTTCTCCCTCCTCTCCTCTCTCTTTTCATCTCTATTCTTTGCTGTCCATCTCTTTATTTCTCCTAAGCCTCATCTTCCTCTTTTCCTCCCCTCTGATTGCAGAAATTAAGCTTATTGCATATTCACACTCTGTGTCTGTCTCACCTTAGAGCAGCCAGGAGTGAATGCTCCAGGAACAGCAAACAGCAGCACCTTCCGGCCAGCACACAGGTCTCTTGTGTTGACATTATTGGCAGGTGTCTCCTCAAACAGGTCCACACTTGGAAGATGATCACCAACCTATGGGACAGTGTACTGTACAGGTAGTCCTTGTTTAAAGCTGTCACTTGAATTTGTTTCAGCTGCTAATTAACTGAAACCAGTTAACATTCATTTCTAAATATTAAAATGTGTGCTTCTTGTATGTCTAGCACCTAAAATCATGAGTTAACAGCATGCCTCAATTAAAGCAGCAGTTCATCAACACACATCCTAGACTTTAAGGCATGAAGCCAAAATGAGATTTGACCTAGACTTGAATGTTGGGAATGGGATGGCCCCAAGCCCAAATTCACAGCTTACTTATGCTCAACAGGGTCAACTTGCAAATATGCAGAATCAGGACTCAGTTCTCACTCCTCTGAGTATGATTTAAGCCCCAGAACAAAAAGTCAGCTATTTCAAACCTGCCACTCACAATGCTCAATTCTGTTCACCAAATTCTGCAACCACAGACACTACTGGTATGTGCCAACAAGGTGAGCAAAGAGAGCAAGAACACTATACCTCGGCCAAAATTCGGACTGTAAAATTCTTGCTCCATAAGACATGCAAAATTTTCTTGCCCGAAGAGTACCATTTTTTTTTTTTTCTTCAGCCACTGAACCAATCATCACATATACCACTTTGAACTGCCTTCTGGTAGTACCAGACGTCTTCCCCAAAAAGAGCCAAATGATGCCGAAAAACACCAAATAAATTTCTACTTGGCAAGAACAGAGCACCAATTTTTTT
>JAGKTI010034564.1:0-11432 GCA_018397915.1 Birgus latro | reverse complement strand
AATAATGAACAAACGTTTCCAGTCAGTTTTTACTAATGAAGGGGAGTCTGTGGAGGGGGAGGGAGTGATTAGGAATGTGGTGATAAAAGATATAAAAGTGGAAGTGCAGGAAGTGTACAAATTACTGGAAACTCAAGATGTAAGGAAAGCCCCAGGACCAGATGGAATTTCAAATTGGGTACTGAAGGAATGCAGAGACCAACTGGCAGATAAGATTCACAGTTTAAGTGTTCGCTGGAAGAAGGGAAAGTGCCTCGGGAATGGAAGAGAGCAAATGTGGTACCAATTTACAAGGGAGGAAACAAGGAAGAACCCCTGAACTATAGACCAGTGTCCTTAACCAGCATGGCTGCAAAATTGTGCGAGAAGATTCTGAAAGATAGGTGGATAAAATATCTGGAAGAGATGAATATTTTGACTGAAAGTCAATTTGGATTTAGAAGTGGAAGGTCATGTGTTTCCAACTTGTTGAGCTTTTACTCAAGAGCGATTGATGTGCTACAGGAGAGAGACGGTTGGGTGGATTGTGTATATTTAGATTTGGAGAAGGCCTTTGACAAGGTACCCCATTAGAGACAAATATGGAAATTAGAGCATATAGGAGGACTGATGGGTAACCTCCTGGAATGGATGAGAGACTTTTTGAGAGACAGACAAATGAGGACAGTAATAAAGGACAGGATGTCTGGATGGAGAGAAGTAACAAGTGGTGTCCCACAGGGCTCGGTGTTGGCGCCAGTAATGTTCCTGATTTACGTAAATGATATGGTAGATGGAGTGAACAGTTATGCAAGTCTGTTTGCTGATGATGCAAAGACCTTGAGGAAGGTAGAGGATGAAGGGGACTGTAAAATGCTGCAGGAGGATCTGGATAGGATACATGACTTGAGCTGGATGTGGGAAATGAAATTCAACGCAAAAAAATGTAAAATATTGGAAATGGGTAAAAGCACCAAGAGACCATCACTGAATTATATGATGGGTAATGAACCAATCACAAAAGTGAGAGAAGAGAAAGATTTAGGAGTGCTGATCCAGGATAGTTTGTCACCTAAAAAACACATCAACAAGGTAGTTAGAGAGACATATAAACTCTTGACCAACATAAGAGTGGCATTTCATTATATGAATGAAGAGATGATGAAAAAACTGATAGTGGCCATGATCCGCCCCAGGTTAGAATATGAAGCAGTAGTGTGGTCCCCACACAAAAAGAAAGATATAAACAAGATTGAGAGAATACAAAGAACAGCAACCAAGATGGTCCCCAGTCTGGCAGATCCGTCATATAGTGAGAGGCTAGAAAGGCTGGATTTGCCATCCTTAGAGGAAAGGAGAGAGAGGGGTGACATGATTGCAGTGTTCAGGACCATGATGGGAGTAGATAAAATTGATAGAGAAGATCTGTTTTTATGGGATAAGAGAGCAACAAGAGGACATGGTCTGAAACTGAAGAAGCCACGCTGCTTGAAGGACATCAAGAAACATAGTTTTCCGTATAGAGGCATGGACCTGTGGAATAGACTGGACAAAGAGATCGTCCAGTCTAAAAACTTAAACGAGTTTTAAAGCAAAATTTGACTTATTGAGAAACAGAGACGGGACCCCACGAGCGTAGCTCATTTCCTGTATATCACAATTAGGTAAATACAATTAGGTAAATACACACACACACACACACACACACACACACACACACTTTGTTCCAGTTATTTAATCATAACCTATGATTTAAATATGACTCATCTTGGTAGCCAGACGGTGACTTTCTTAGTAGTCATATCACTGATAACCGTTTTCGGTTTTCACTCACAACTGAACCCCCCTGAGGAAGTAGGCTACCTTCTCGGTGAGAAGTAAATTAGCCAGTGACACCAATAAAACCCAACTTGAGTCAGTTACTCTGCTCAACAAACCTCTCAGTGCTGCCACTTTATGACCAAAAGGAAAGTTAGGAGATTCACTTGACGTCACTGCCGCCCCAAGTAATACGGCTTGGTGACCCGGGGGTTAAGAACTACTAACATACCGGCACTGTTACAGCCGGGCTGCCTCATGGTTTATACAAACACCTCTTTTTCCCTCTGCCATGCAAGGAGGATGGTGGACAGCAGGAAAAGGTAACTTCAGCCTGCAATTCGCTGGGTTCGCATTCAAATGAGCCTGGGGTTACAACAACAACGACAACAACAACAACTTGAATTAGGATGGACGTATTGTAGTGAAGGGATTAGAAACAAACTGCATTAACATTATTTCGCTACGAGAAGTCTCGTATGAGCTGACTAATATTGCTAATCAATGGAAGTAATAGAACAAAAAAGTCAGAGTATTGAAGAGATTGAGTAATAAGCACGTATGCATTCTCAAAACATATTGTTGGCACTTGGTTTAAATGCACTTAATCTAGGTCAGGAGTGTCCGAGCTCTGTGCATAACGGTATTGCTCACGTATTCTCTGCCCGTTACGAGTACAAAAGGATTAGTAGCTTGAGCTGGAATCACCTCTCCATTTACTGGCCTAAGGATGAGTGCCAAAAAAAATGAGAAGACAAGATTGAGGGTATTTTTATGTCTTGTAGCGGACGGTTTGTGCACGCGAAAAACTGTACCGTACATGTTCAAGTCGCGTTTTGTGGGTCCCGAAGGGCAACTGATTCGTATGGTCGCGGAACACCAATATCTGTCACTGGAAAAGTAACCTCTCTCCCCACCCAGTGTTTGACTTGCATAATCGTGGAAGGCTTTTGGAGCACAGGGTGAGAAGAGCATCTGGGAATTGTGTTTGAAGGTAAACTGGAAGAGGAAGACCATATATGGCGTGCGTTGAAGACGAGAGGTCATTAATTGGAGAGAAGCAAGGCAGGCTCATCTGATGTTAAATAGGGGTCCTGAACTTTTTCCTTTTATCACCCATTAACTAAACGTAACATAAAAAACAAGCAATCCTACTTTTTTTTTTTTTTTTTTTTTTTACTCCCAGGACCTCCCCCTCGGGATCCGCCATCGTAGGAAAAGGATGAATTATGCGTGTAAGAAAGGCGGAAAAGGAGGAATTAAGCATGTAAGGGAGGAGAGTGTGGAAAAGGAAGTAAGACAGGAGGAAGGGGAAAATGAAGAAAAAGCGAGGAAGAGGAGAAGGAAGAAGTGCAAGAGGAGGAAGAGGAAGAGGCATGAGTCAGAGAGGAGGAAGAGGAAGAGGTATAAGTAAGAGAGGAGGAAGAGGAAGAGGTATAAGTAAGAGAGGAGGAAGAGGAAGAGGTCCGAGAGGAGGAAGAGGAAGAAGTAAGAAAGGAGGAAGAGCAAGAAGTAAGAGAGGAGTATGAGGAAAGATGCACATTAGTAAGGGAAGAGGAAGAGAAAGAAGTAAAGCACTAGGAAGAGGAAGGATGTGTGCGAGGACAATGTAGCGCGGGTTAGGTTTCTGCCACATCCTGCCGTGGGATCTCCAGGAGGGGACAAGGTTGTAGAGATAGCTGATGATGATGATGATTTTAAGTAACCATCACTCATATCATACTCATTTCACTTACACCCCCAGCATTGCCGCCACTCACAGCAACAAAATTATTAAGGTAACACCCGTGACAAACTTCCGTGACGCAAATTATCATCCATGACTCCTAAAAATGTTGTTTTTATGTACGACGGAAGAGTGGAAGTGACTGTGGTGTAAAGAAGTACATATTACATTCTCGCATGTACTCCAGGTAATGTAGTTCCTTATTATTTACGCCAAGGAGTGATTCACATGCAGTTCTGGGAAAATGTATCAGCCTACCCCGGAAATAGTTATAATCATGAGGTTTTTAATGAACTATATCTCTTTGTCTTGCTTTTTGTCTGTCTTTATCTGTCTGTATCTATCTATCTGTCTATCTATTTGTCTATCTGTCTGCCTTTCTCTCCCTATGTCTCTGTCTATCTGTAGATCTGTCTTTGTCAGTCTGTGTCTATCTATCTATCTGTGTGTTTTTCTACTTATTTATCTGTCTGTCTATCGATACACAGTGCATTAGCCCATTCACTCTCAGTTTTAATCCCATAAGTCTGACTCCAAGAGCCGTATCGTTAAAACTGACAGCGTGGAGGTGTGGACAGATCCCCAGTTTTAGAAGCTAATTTATGAAGTATATGACGATGATGGAATTTTGTTTTTTTTTTTCTGTATCTTTGCTGACGCACTTTTTAATATGGGATGCAAGCTGATTATAGCTAAGAACAAGAGGCACTCAGAAAGTTACTCACTCTGCCGTAAAATCGCTCCAAGGGTCCCACCCACGCAATCAGTGAACACCCGTGATTTTTTAATATGTTATTGTGGGAAAAAAATGGAAAAATTCGTGTAGACGTGATGAACTTCCCTAGAATTATTACTTGTGGTATTTATTAACGTTTTCAGAATAAGGATATTTGATTTTCGTGACTCCGTATGAGTCTTGGTGAAGGTGAACGATGGCAAATACAGTACATGGAAATAATCTTTTTCAATGAAGGTTATGTTTAAGCTCGCCCCGATCCCCACGTTCCGATATTTACGCAGGACGACTTACCTCATATATGTAAACTAAGTCGATGTTTAATTGCTGTGAATAACACGTGAGAATTAACTGAACTGTAATATACAAGATAAATCGTCAAAGAAGAGGTGCTATAACGATTTTACAAGTCTGATATGCCAACGAGAACTCGATGAAAAAAAGAACGATGCCACCCGTGAGAAAATTCTGGGTACATCACGAGTAAGGATTAAAAAAAAGTGTTAATTGTAAACAGTATTCTATTAGGCTGTACTGAAGAAGATCCAATTGTGCGGTCATGAGTCAAAGTTTCTTTTCACCTTCAGTCACTAACACTGGCTGAAAGAAAGAAAAGGTATGGTTAGGGCCTTACACCAAACGCAGACCTTCTCTTGTTGGTGGTTTGAAGCTCATCGAAACTACACAAGTATCAGTGTCATCGCCAACTGGTCCTCGTGCAGTCTAATAAAGGTTCGAACTTCCACCACCTTCACACTGGTCAACAGTTGTTCGTTTTATATGAGCAGAGAGTGAGCGCAAACTATAGATAGTATTTCAGGTGGGCAAAAGAAGCTTCGTAGCACCTGTTGCTGGCTATTTGTTTAGATTACACCTTCACAAGCTTCTGTATTTATTCCTTTCATTTTAATTTCAACATACTTGGCTTCACTAGTATACAAGACAGAATTCAGGTGTATTGTGCAGAATTAATCGCTAGGGAAGAAGTGTTACGAAATCTCCAAAGCCACGGCGACGGGTACTCTCACTGACCCTGAGGCGCCCCTGTGCGGCGTTTGGGGGCCAGCCAACGTAAAGCCCCACCAGGTATTCCCGACAATCTATCCTCCCCCCTCATCTTACGCCCATTACACACCCCGGAAGCTGCCCCGACTGTCTAGGGAGGAAGAAATAGGGCCACCGCTACAAGGACCCTGAAATAATATGACGCTATTGTGATGAGTATAATGTATACAGTAATAATTCATTAGAATTCTGATCTTTTCCCACCCAAGCATGGAATGAGAAAAGGAAAAGAAAAAATCACCAGATAATCATGAAATTGAAAGCATCTAACAAATATTTCCTCCATACTATGACACGCAACCATCTAAGGCAAATCCAGGTCCCCATTTCAGTACTATAGGTGGTAAGAGACGGGGATACGAGACTCGGCCGAGCGAACATCCGAGTTCATCTTATGAGTTTAATTGTATTCAAGGCATTATAGGCAGTGAAAATACTCCTTCCTGACCCATCTACAGTCCCTTTAGGTCAGGAATACAAGAGTAATCATCAGTATATATTACGTTACAGTTATAGTTCTTATCACGGCTGTATCTGGGTCGGATTTAATTGCTGCAATAAAACGGTCACTGCCGCCTGTTTCCTTGGCTGTTTCTGCTGTCTCTGGTGTAACATCATGGTTTAAACAGCCTTAACACTTATGCTCCTGTGACTCATTCAGCTGATTAAAAACATCTGTCGTTAACTGAAGCGGAATACTAGAGTTGTCCCGTTCATTAGAGAGTTAATGATGTCAATAATAAAACTCTTAGGTTCTTATGACTCACTACCTTAAAGTCGTTTGACCGCAGCTGAAACATGACATTAGAGTTGTCCCGCCTGTGAAAGGAGTAGTTATATCTCCATTACTGTCACGAAAACTGATAATTTAGTTGGAAGAGAACGTGTACGGATATGTAAACTTAAACCTCAAAGCATATTTATGGATTCACCGAAGCAGTAACCTTTACATAAGACTGTTTCAATCACATGTCCCATATCTTTGCTATTGAGTTGCGGTGGCTCGGTGGTAGCTTACCGTACTTATTTCATTATGCGAGTGCTCCAAGTCTAGAGTTTGAAGCTAAACAATGGCGGATATTTAAGGTGGGTGCCGATAGAATGATCTTCCATATGACTGCATATGTTTGCATTCTGTTGGCTTTACTGGTGACATACACGGAGTGTAGCACATAACAATTGCCAGTACAACACTTTCACTTTCACATGCACCTCTCTTCCTACAGACACCTTCCCAGTGGTATTTTTGCCAGTATGAGGAAGGATACAGAACATTCTGTCTCTACGACAAATTGGCCAGGTCCTGAGGTGGCCCTAATATGGACTGAAGCAGATGCAAATGTACAACAAAATGCAACGATGGAAGTTCTAAATCAGGATTGCCCTTTCTCAGTCCAAACTGATAATGTTTATACAGTACAGAGCTGATTTTAACTCTTTGAGCCTTACAGAGTTTTCCCAACCTATAGATAATCGTCTGGAGGAAGTTAAAGGTAAGGTATGCAAAAGAATTTATAGATCTTGGTAATAATAAAGATAACGTCTTTGTGGTGGAGGGGTTAATGGAGTTTGTGTTAGATCTCTGAGTCAGAAGGATCCTTCCCAGCGTGAAGAAAATTGTAGGGAGATATATAGTCGAAATATACAGTAAAGTAAAAAAAAATGTACACAGTGAAGAGCGTGCGAGGGTCCATAAAATAAAATAGTAAACCAAACAACTGAGGACACAAATCAAAGCTGGTGCTGTCCGTATGGTGAGAGAAAAGTCAGCCAAAGAAGGATTCATCAAGTGTTTTCTCCTAAGTTAATCTCTTCACTGAAAATGGTCTCTTCCAGGCTGACTGAAACAACCAAGCGCCAACAATAATACACATGAAGTTCCTCTTGATATTGTTGATGCGGTAAACCTCCTCAGCCCGGCGACATATTTTGTATTTAATTTTTGCTTTCACTTAAACCAGACCTCTTGTAATGACTGAGTTAATGAATGCTACATCTGATCTCTATAGTTCTGAAAGTCTCTCGTAAGTGCAACATAATACTGTGTCTGCAGCAAGAATAAAATGGAATATACGTCACAGGAATGAAGAAGTTAACCCCTTCAGTACGATGACGTCTGCCATCTCCAAACGTCATTACTCAGTTTAGGTTATACTTTCGGAGCAGGAGGGGTGAGGTGTACAGCGTCATTCATCTTTTCGTTACCAGAGGGCTATCCTACACTTCACTGTCTGGTAGCAGCAAGAATATATACAAAAAGACGTCATCGGATTGAAAGGGTGAAGAATGTTAACTGGAACGAGCTAGATGAGAAACTATGAGCCACTATTTTCCCCCAAAAGTACTCCACTCACTCGCCGCGAACGGATGACGAAAGCGTGCCCAGCAGAAAACGGAACGCGTCCTTCTTCCCGGGAAATTCCACTTTCTGAATTACTCCCCCCCCCCCCACTCCACATGTCGTGCTGGGGTCACAGGAGCTGCTTTGATGAGTCACCGAGGCCACAACACAGGAAAGGTCGCCATTTATGTGTACTGCCAGGAGAAGGGGAGGGAGACCGAGAGCAAGAGATAAGGGGCCGTATTCTGAGTGACATAGGGTCTGTCTGTCTCCTCTGGGCTCGATCTCTGTCTGGCACGACACAAGTGAATAAATGTTAGTTGATTTTTCCTGCAGCACAACAGGTTCCTTAGTTAGCAGGAGGCTTCGTACCACCTCTGTTTTATAATATATTTTTGTGTTTGTCTCATCTGAATATTCTCCTTTTTAAACACAGACTATTTTTATCAGTGACTTACAGTTGGATATTGACTTGTAGTACGCAGAGTAAATCACTGAGAAAGAGATGTTACGAAATTACCGAAGAACATCGCCCGAGGTGAAAGTATGTAAGTGAGGGTGATGTGTGAGGTGTAGAGGGGTCGTTACTGAGTAGGGAAAGAGACTCATGTAGGTCCATTTATCGAGGCCATCTCTAACAGGATACCGGATTTATGGAGATGGCCCTAATCCCCTTCAGTCAGGAAAAAAAAAAAATCGTCTGGGTTGGTAAGAAAACAGTGAAGTTGGAAAATATCATAGTCCTGGAGCGGTTCAAGAATCAAATTTGGAAGTATATCTGTTTCATAAATATTTCAGCTCTCCTTATGTATAATGTAACTCTATAGCTGCTGGGGATTTCACCCAACTGTTACAAAGTTAATATTGCAGTATAAATATGCTTAACACTCTACCTCTTATGACTCACTTTCAGCTGCACATAATTAGAGCTGTCCCGACCCTGTTTGTGGATTAAATTTTAATGGAGAATTTCGAAAGCTTGAATGACGAGTAAATGGACGTATGATCGTTTTAACTAAATAATTTGATGAGTGCTTTTCCATCCTTTGTGTTTTCATATTCCCGTATCTAGATCTTGCCCAACCCAGGTATCATAATGGGATGGAGGCTGATGTTGTTGCTGTTGTTGATGATGATTATGATGATGATGATGTTGATGGATACTACTCTCCAGCATATTTAACTCCCCAAATCATCCCATACTTTCCTCAGGACCTAAGATCATCTTTACCTTGCCCTTAGTCTTAGTTAACCCCTCCAGCCCGAAAAAAATCGATATAGCTGTGTAAATGCGCCTGGTGGTAGCAAGAAAAGAGTATAAAACACGCCGTCGTAGTGAAGTGGTCCACACTTACAAGAACCGAAAAGTACTGGTTAAAGGGGACGTAGTGAGAACGGTGGGGACACAGAGAATGTTAAGGGTATAAATCCTGTGCATTACTGACACTGACCTAACCCTCAATCCTATCAGATGTATTGTACTCTTTACCCTTAACCCTTGACTGCTAGGTTTCTCTTCAGCCATCCATCCATCATCCACTATATTCTGCCCCATCAGGAGAGTAGAGGCCCTGGGCAAGGCTAAGTCCCGACATTAAAGGCGAGAGTGACCAGTCCCTTATCCAATAACAGCATTATATGAACAGTAAATCCTAGTCACCCCTCAGATATAAACTCTTATAGTTCACATCTGGTTGAAACACCTTAATCCACTAGATCGCTAGGTGTCCCTTTAGCTATATGGTCAACAACCAGCGCAGTAGCCTAAATGGTTTCCTGGGAAATGGGAAATATTTTGGCTTGTCACTCAGTGTAGAGTTACGTGAAGACAGAACTTGCGTCTTTTTTATTTGATTCTTGCTGCCTTCATACAACTTTATTTAATTTAGATGACTTGTTGGATGATTAAGGGTGCCTTTGAAAAGACCGTCTTTACTGAAGATATGAAGGCTATATCGAACTCCTCCAGTTCGAAAGGTCTCTCGCAAGCTAAATACCTGTATAGTCATCTGAGTGTGGCAAGGATTTAAAAAAAAAAAAAAGGATCTTATCGCAGTGATGAGGATATGGCAAAATACCATGGCACAGCTGTGTAATATTTTGAACAAGGGATTACCAGGCGTACCAGATCACACAGAGAAACATTGTTTACATCTAGCACCATCCAACTTGCAGCTAACGACATTTGCTGTTGCTGCTTATAGCAAGCAGTTGCAATGTTAATGCGTTTTGTCATTTCATTCATAACCACTTCACTTCCATTGTATGTTCTTATATTTTACTCGGTTTCAGAGTGGCATCTCGAAACAGAGGTGTTTAGTATAACTCTCACTGACTCCTTCAGTAAGAGAGGTTGTTCTAAAACTCAATGTAATAAGCAGGAAGTAGCAAGAAGAAACAATAAAATGTCATCTGAGTCAAGGGGTCAAATGGTAATGTTTAGGAGGATTGTTTCGAACTGAGAATTATCAAGCGTTCCGAAACACCGAATCACCGTTCAGACCCATATCACCGAACCTGCCGGATAGCAAATTAGCAATACCTCTCTTGATGTCTACCATAATAGTCCGAGGCACGGCTAGCGTAGAAAAGGCCCGGGTCCACAAGCAAACTTATGAACAAGTCTTTCTTGTAACTCAGATTTATTTTTATGTAAAGAACAGGAGACATGGGATGAATCAATAATTTCCTGTCATTACCTTTTCTGCTAAAACAAATCCAAGTTACGAGAGAGAGTTCATCATAACTTTCGTCGTGAATATCAACCCAGAGTATTTAAGGGGAGGCGACCACCCAGCTCCCCTGGTAACATTATGTGGTCGAAAAACCTCTTAGTTTGAGCATGTATCATGAAGAGAAAAAATCACATAGTGTTCCTTTTTTACTACATCCTCTCACTGGCTACCCATGTTGGATGCCACTCGTTTTTGCTTTTATGGCGTCTTAATGGAAGACTGCACAGCCACATATAAAAGATGTGTTTAATGTGAGGATACTTCATTATATTGCCCCATTCATTTCCTTGCGACGACGAGACTCGGTGCATGAATAGTACAATGTGTTAATAGAGATCGCTTCCGATATCATAATGTACTGTATTAACCCTCCCTAAACGATGGCCTCTCATTCTTTTTCTTTTCTTTCTTCTCTTTTTTCTTTTCTTTTTATTTATTTTATTTACAAAGTAGTGAAGAGGTGACCAACGTGTATTGAACTGTATAGTGTGTAACTGTACCCAACATCATGGATCTGAAATGTGACAGTTTTGTGCTGTGACTGTCACAAGGAAAACGGGGGACATCTGAAATGAGGACATCTCCAACTGGCCAATTGAGTGTATGCCTTAGTGACCCCCGTGCAGTCGATAGGTATTGATGTAAGCCTTCCTTTTCGTCAGCCGGAGATCTGCTTTGCCAATTAGGTTTCAGTTGCTTTTAGACTGGTACCTAAGTAGCTATCCTTTGTAGGGTAGGATGTCACAGAGTTATGTTGTTTAGTTATTGTTTCTTGTTATTCTATTCTTCATTTATTTCAGCTGAATGAGACCTCGCATATAGAATGGAAGGCAGAAACAGACAGATAAAGACAAGACAGACAGACAAAGACAGACGGGGTGATAGAAATGCAGTTAGACAGTGATAAAGGTAGAAAGACAGGATGACAGTCATAAGATAGAAAATAAATAAGAAGACAGACATGTACAGTAGGACAATAAATACTTGCACACACACACACACACACACGCACACACACACACACACACATAC